>JAAEAF010003515.1:0-117146 GCA_011037195.1 Triatoma infestans
GTATATAAGCCAGTGGGAATCTATCTAGAGCTATCTATCAGATTCAACCATACATCTCATCGTGGCATATCTCTACTCCCACCTTTTATTCTATCAGTTTCATTATAAAGTCCAGTGCAGTTAGTGTAAACTTATAGCTACATTATAACAGTGTCTTCATATCTCGTTCATTCAATCAAACTAATTTCTCTCCTCAACAACTCCATTATACCCTCTAAGCCAGGCGTTCCTTGCGTACAGCCAAAGCTCGCTACCCCTTTCATTGTGTAATTCGTAGTCCAGAGTTTCCAAAATATTTTTTCTATATATATAATATAAATGTTGTATACATCCACCTCCCTAGCACCTTCGGTGGCAAATCCCTCATTTGGGAATTGTCATCTGTGTAGAATAAATGATAGCCTACTTGTATTGTTAACACCTGTTCCAATTTAATGCGTCCAAGGATTATGGAAGGAATATTTGTGGAAGTCATATTTTAAAGCAATATTAAAGCATTTCAAAAAAACGTGACCGTTAACAGAAGAAATAAAAATAGCTTACTTTTTTTTTATAGACATATACATATACATAGAATAGATATCTATCTGTATATAGAATAGATATTATATCCTATTTATATACAAAGATTATTTAAAAATATTTGACTTTTTTTATATTCTTGCTTTGTCAGAACCGCTGGGACCGATTCCCAAGAGTTTCCAATAACACCCAGTGTTTTGAGTTCTTTTCTAAATATTTTACCAAGATTTGTTAAAAGCTTTGCCTGAGCCGACGAAGACACTGGTTCTATAGTAATTTCAAAATAATACAAATTTCACATATATATATATATAAAACGTTTGGTAAAACTATCTCTCTCTCTCTCTCTCTCTCTCTCTCTCTCTCTCTGTGTGTGTGTGTGTGGGTGTGTGTGTGTGTGTGTGTGTGTGTGTGTGTGTGTGTGTGTGAGTGCAGTCTGTGTTGAGCTGTGGTATAGAGCGACGTGTATTCAGATTACATACTTTCATTTAATTTAATTTTTCTTTTTCTTGCTTTTTTGTTTATTTTAATTTTTTTTTTTATTAAGTATCGTTTTCCAGAGCGTAGTAAGTTTTTCTTTTCTATTTTAGCATATTTTCACTATCATATTTGTTTTTTTGTACCTTTTTAATTCTTCTCCATTCGTTATTTTACAGCATTTTATTTTTATTAAATTTTTCCACAAGAGTTTTTATATTTTTACGTTATTTTTTTTTTTTAAGAAATAAAGGGCTTCGGTTATAAGCGACAGTAGTGAGCATAGAGCCTCCTATTTCTATGGAAGTATGTAATAAAATGAATCTATGTGAAAATAGTAATGTAAAGGTAATTAAGAAATTAAGTGTGTACATGGGATACAAGACTTTTCATGTTATCATTAAAAGTGGAAATTTGGCAAAAATGGGCATTTCCAGGTTATTATTATTATTATTCAAAGAAGGGGAGGGCAAAACCCTACGCTATTCAAAGCCTCCCCGGGCCCATACAGCTACTTCTAAAGAATAACAACTATTGGGACTAGAATGAAAATCCAGGCCCAGGTTTTAACCATCTAAGTTTCACCACAGACCGAATAAATCGGACCAAAACCTTAAAAGGACATAGCTTAAGATTCTCTATCGATATCCTATTCCGGCCGAAGTTCCTAAACCTAATCTCCTCACAGCCCAAGCAATCCGTCATCAGATGCATGGTTGTTTCCTCTTCCGTATCACAGACTCTACAAAAGGGGTCAGGCATGAGTCCCTTGTATAGAGATGTCTCCTTAAGCCGCAATGCCCAGTGAGGAAGCCAACCGGATGTCTGAGAGAGGTCCGTGAAAGACATCGGATCCCGCTACTCAAAGCTCCGTCCGGACCCCCAATGAGCATCTTAGACGGCCGACAACCCACTGCACTGATCCATAAGGATGAGTGCTGTGAGGTCATCCATGTCTGAAAGCCTGATAAACATGTGCCAGAAGACACACCAACAGCAGGCTCTGGACCAATGAAAGGGAGAGAGGCGCCTAATTTGGCAAACCTATCCACCTCCTCATTCCCAAAGATTCCCATATGACCTGGAACCCAGACCAGAAGCACATCCTTCAATGAAGAAAGATCTTCCAGTCTTTTAGAACATTCCAACACCAATCTGGTCGTGAAGGCACATGAGTTAAGCGCCTTCAAACGTAGCCTGCGTCCGAGCAGATACAAACACCTTTTAAATTAGTGTTACACACCCTCTCATCCAAAATACAGCAAAGAATTGCATAAACCTCAGCCTGGAAAACGCTGGCCCATTTACCAAGAGGCACCACCAAATGGTCCCGCATTTCTAGGTTACAAACTACCTATGGCTATGAGTAAACTGTTGTTCGTTAACCACCCCGATATTTCTAGAAATGTTGATACAATAAAAAAATGGGAATAAACAGAGTTAGGATTGAGATGAAAAATGCATTATCAGAGGGGTATATACTTAGTTAGGTGAGGAAGAGATTATAGAAGTTATCAAGGATTGTGCTAAATTAGAAATATTACAGAATTGTTGCTTTAATAGAGGACTTAATATATTCTCTGAAAAGACCCAAGTCTGCCTTTTTCTCGCAAAAGTTACGGACCTTTGCACAACCAGATTATCTTAGGAAATAATATACAATCAGTAGTACAAAAAGTTAAGTTCTTATGGCTATATAGCTATATATATATAAAGAGTAGGTTAAACTGGAGATACCACATTAATTATACAGATTAAAACAAGGACCCGAGAAATATTCAAATATTCTCCGCATGGTTACACATAATCAGAGCAGATCCTAAAGGGGCACTATCGTTTTAGACATCCTGTATCCGAGCGATAATTGATTATAGATGTATTTTTTATGGACATGCCGTAAAACTATGTTAAACTCTTTAGATGTACTTCAAAATAAATGTATAAGACTTTCCAAGAATGATGCTCACAGATAGGTTTCTTTTGCGGGTTATGGCGTTTAACCCAAAAATTTATGTGTGTATGTGTGTTTGGGGTAAAAAAACATAAAAATCAAACCATGAAGCTCGAACATGATTTTCTGTTTATTTACAAACAGAGCAACTAAACAGGAATATCTAATACTTTTTTTTTTATATTTTCCTAATTATCTTGAAATGGTACGTCCAGCTAAATTTGGTTTTCTCTGGGAGTTATCTGTTATTGACGAAATCTTCAAAATGATGTATAAAACAGACGGCAGCCAGGCCCGTTAGTCTCAAGGAAGGTACTACAAAACTTTACACTATTAAACTAACAAAGAATATAGTAGCATGAAAGAGAGTGACAGACTGAGCTGGCAGAGTGACGGTATATGATGTCTTTGAATGAGAAGAGTTAAGAGTAGCAAGTCTTTTTATATGCTTTCTCAACTTCCTTACAACTCCTTAACTTCTCCTTTCAGTATCCTGGGATGTTAGTTAAGTGGATCCCTTTGTTACTACACATACTCTTAACTATTCTTGGTAGGGAGGAGACATATTACGTCTCACATGAGGTATGGTTTGACGCAGCTTGTGGGCAGCGCCTATAATATGTTGCAGGCCAAGCTATTGCGATCCATTGCATTTCACACACTGCCGAGCAGCAAGGGTTCGGCCGCCTTAGGTGGAGAACCCCCTATTATGTAAATAAAATCATAAAAATAAACAAATTTAGTAAAAACAATTGAAACAAGAATATGGCAACTCGCTTAGTCGGGAAACTAAATCCATGACTACTAACTGGACGCTATTAGCTTATATCAAGCGGAATTAATTGCAAAACCGAATTAAACTTTAAACTAAGCTCTATTAGTATTTTTGTGGCAATAAGGGGATTACGTTTTACGGAGTCAAACTTATGGTCTTGATCCATGTTCCCTAACCCTAAGAAAAGGAACTTAAAGCTCCCTTAACCTGAAGATAAATTCCCGCGACTCCTTTGTGTATAAAATAAAGTACTACATAGAATTAAAGACACAGCTTTAAGAGCTTTAGAATTGATAACTCAAAATTTTAAGTCAATCAATTACATGTTAATTCATGTACTGGACATGAAGGTGTTTAGAAGTTACAAATTCATGACTCTATATATGTAGACAATCAATGGTAGTAAGGATAAGTTTCTTTCTTCTTTAACACATCATAAATCTGGGGAAAAGTTTTAAGTTTTCTATTCGCATATCTCGACGTTTACTTAGGATTTGTATTTAGCTGTGATGCATAAATATCACTTTCAAAAGGGACCTTAATGCGCAGGTTAGCTACTTCGCGAAGCTGTTTCTTCACTAAGCTCCAAAATTGTGTTAATTAAAAGGCAACGAACACTGGTTTCAATAAGAAATCCGATAGAATTCGTATTAGTTGCTCTTGTTCTTTAATGGTGAGTGATGAGGAAAACTGACCCAATTCAAAGGAGAGATCTTTAATCCAATTGTTAGTGTTCCATATCTTCTGTAAAGTACTTGTTAAAGAGAGTGCTCAGATATATCAAATGGCCCTCCAATAGTTTTTATTAAATCTTTACTCGGCTGTAAATTCTAATGATTAGAGAGACCTTAAAGAAAATCCGACAAATTTGTTGGATGTTATGATGTGGCCTGGCACACCAGGCGAAAGGCCTCGACGCAGTTTAAAAGTTTCAAAAAATTTTAATTTAATACTTTAAATTAAACTCAGTTTAAATCTAATTAAACTGAAAAGAATTCTAGTTTAAAGATCATTGATTTCTATTAAATTTCTAAAGGTAATTAGTTCTCTTCTAAAGGAAAAAAGTCCTCTTTCTAAATTTACCTAATAATAATTTAAATTTAAGATAGGATTTTATTCAACAACAAAAAAAAAAGTAAAAATTTTTAGGCAGTGTCTCGCCCAAGAAATGGGACGAGTACTCCGTTCTGTGGTCCAGAACCTGTTCTAACGATAACCAAATCGTGAAGCGAAAACCAAGTGTCTCAGAGGTTGGCTCCGGAGGGAGCATGACACAAGCTGGAAATTAAGGATCTAAACACAGCAAGATGATGATGTCAAAGCTCCGTATGAATAGAAGTAAAGAGACTCTCTGCTTAGGAAGGAACTATATTAATCTGGTGACGCTTTTTTCACGAGTCACAGTACTGAGTGCTGTATAGAAACATTTATACAGTAAGGATAATTAACTAGGAATCTCTTTGCAGATTATGTCAGGAGGAGGAAACATACTGTTGTTCCATTGTGTTGTAATTTTTGGCACACTGAGACCAGAGGAAATTAGCGCATGAAAGCTCCTTAACCTCATGAAGAGGAAAGAAAGCTTTCCCTAGACTTACAGAGGTAGGCAAAATAAGCCTCTAATGGCTGCAGTTCCTGGGATCGTGACCAGCCCTATGATCAATCTAATCTAAACTAACTTGTATGACTTCTTTAAATTACTCTTGGTGTTAATTAGATTCCAAGATCATTTCTATGCTTATAACAAATCTTACCATGACTTTTATTGCCACAATATGAAATATGTCTGTCCTTACGCGTTGGTCTAGTGGCTAGCGCTTCGCCTTTGCTGCGAGAATTCAGGATCGATTCTCGCGAAAGCAAAGTCGGTGTTTTGACCCAGCATCATGAGAAAAAGTGGGAAGCTACAGTTTGGTAGCTCATCTAGGTAGCGAAGGCTGCAACTAAAAACGGCGAGGGGACAGCGGCATGCTGCCACACGTTCAATCAATTCACCGTCTGGCAAGTCGGCCCTTTACGCCATAGGTTTATTTTATTATGAAATCTTTCTTGTATTCTATAACTGACTAACTTATAATTTGAATAATCTAACTTTGGAGAACACTTCTTTGGCTACTTTGGACCTGGTACAAACCAGTTACATTGGTAGCTGGCATTGCATGTGCCGATTCTACTCACATCTCCTGAAATGAACTTGCTAGAATTCTTGATCATCCTATTCTGTATTTGAGTTTCACTTGTCGTTTTTCTTGCTTTTCTTACAATGATGGATATCTCTTATTGGTTTTGCTCTCATAGCATAGTCTATTGTCAGTTTTCTTCCGCACCAAAAGATTTGAATTCAGTAGATAAATCAGAAAATGAATAGAATGTTCTATAACTAAGGCTGGTTTTAACCCTCTGTTTGACTTCTCATTTTCCCTAGTTCTTTTTCATCCATGTTCTCTTCTGTCGCTCTCTACTTTGCACCTTCCTTCTTTTTTGGGATTTTCAAATACTTCTTTTATCTCCTCATTCTCTTCCCATATAGACCATGTTTTTGATTTTCCTTCTTGCCTAGAACTTGTTCATAGAACTTACAATATGGTTAGTGTATACTTTATCTTGCTACGCGGCTAAATTAATTACTTAATTAATCACAATAAATATGTTTACTAAACTTCTTTGTTATTTACAAGTACACCATCAATCATCAATCTCAATACAGTCGAAATTCACAAATGTACTACCCTGAATACATCAAACGAATTCTTACAGTTCCACTGATTAGGCACAACACAATATAAGATAACCTACTTTTTACTTTTTCTCCTAAAACAGTCTTTTTTTTATTGAATTACACAAAACTAACCATGTACTTATATCTTATACATATGCTTATTATAGAAATAATTTTTGCCACCTTGCCACAAATATTATTGAAATGATTTACTTGATAACGCTTAAAAATTATCATTAACCTCATCTTCAAATGAGTCTTCTATTCTCTTTAATACGTTTTTTCATCTGCTTTCAACTTTTCTAATAGCAACAACTCTTTCTTCTAAGTTTGTAAAAATTACTTCAAGCTACACTTTTCATTTCTTCATTTAAGATAACTTCACCATATGAACAGGCCCCTTCATTATTTAGATATCTTTAAAATCCTTAAAATTTTGTTTATATAATCTCGGATGACCCACCTATAAATTTTAGGAATTGTCGCTCCTAATGTTTTTATTAATATTTATTTGATGAGAAATTTACGAACAACACGAAACAATTAGCTCTGAAAATGGATGGCACTATAGTCTGCCGTGAGTGACAAAGGTAGTTAACTTATTAACTTTGTCTTAAAAGTTAGCTTAAAAACTACAATATTAATTAACACAAAGCTTATTGTGTGTTAATTAATATTGTAGTTTTTTAAACTGCATGTTGTTAACTATATAGCTTATTTCATACTACTATTATGTCTTGTAGAGTAAGAGGGTCGCGGCGATGAGCGTAGAAGGGCCTGGGCGCAAGCAGATCGCTGGTGCAGATCTTGGTGGTAGTATCAAATTCACCTACCAATAGTTCAATTTTCAACTTATTATAAAACTTACAGATTCAAACTGAATATTACTTATTTTACAAAAAACATTTTAATGTATGTTTACTTATGTATATAAATGATTATAAATTTCTTTTTTAAAAAGAACAAGCTTAGTGCCTACTGTCTTTCCCTCATTAGCCAATATTCCAACTTGTATTTTTTTGTATATTTAGTGAACACTATTATGTTTCAGAGTAAAAAAAGTCCAGTCTCAGAATTAGCAGATCAAGCCCAAAATATACTTGAAACACAAAACACCAGTCCAAAAGTCTATTCAGCAATGACTGATTCACTGACAGCTGTTTGGCAAAATGTCAACAGCCATTTGGAATTAAGGGCAAATATATTAGATCTCAACGTTGGTTATCATGTGTAAGTATAATTATTTTTTCTATTTAATGTTTTAATCTGTTGGTATGGTTCGCAATAATAGATTCTCTGGCAATATATACATTATGTCTAAGATAAATAATAATAAATGACGAAAAAATGTCAAAAATAAACTAGATATTAATCCATTTTTATTTAAATAAAACAAAAAATTCACGAAAATAAATAATATGATGTAATTCCATCGCCCAAAACAAACTACTCTTATAAGGAGTATTTAGAAACCTCTTCTTAAAATATAATTTCTCTTGGGCCAAATTTCAGGCAGATTCTTTGAGGGGCCTCGCTCTCACTAAGAATTATTATTTACAATAGATATGACCAACTAGCGTTTCCCCTCCCATTCTTCTAATACTCCTTACACCATAGTTGCCAACCTATCAGAAACTTCGGGCGCAAAGGAGAATTTCAATTCGCCTTGGGTATTTTTGAAATTGATAAACATATTGATAGAAGTAGATAGAGAAAATGGTGTGTATTATATTTCTATTTATTTTTAATATATTTAATGAAACAAATAGATACAGAACAAGAATTTATAAAAACTATACTTTGCACTACATATGAACAAACTTATCTTAAATAAAGTTAACACATTTTAATGAGAAGACTGAAACTGTTTTTCATTACACAATTTTTCAAAATCAGATGTGTAATTGGACACCGATCAGTGAATCAGATATGTAAATAAACACTCAGGAATATTTAAATTTTCGTCCGTTAAACTATCAATTTGAGTATTGAAAATATGGCTTCCTTTATATATGTAGATTGATCCAAAGAAAAGTATAATTTTCAATGCATATTTATATTTAGTATTTATTTTTTGTTTTGTGTAAAAAAACATATTTGATTATTCTCACCTCCACAATTAGTAAGAAAGGATACTTATTGGTAACTTGTACAAGGTACCTAGGTATACCAAGGTACCAAGGACTCTGAAACCTCCTCCAGTCACCACAAGATTGTATTTCCATTTTAAGGCACACTTAAATATGCACACACTCACTCTTACCCAGAAACTCATATCCCACCCTCCTCCTTAGCAGACCTCTTTCTATTTCCATTACAAACGGCTTCTACCCAACTTGGATCAAACTGGCACATAGGGGGAAAAAAAGTCTATGTTTGCACTAACAGTGCGATAATTTGTGCAGCGGAAGGAGGCGAGGTGGTGCACTGAAATTGTCAACGTTTAGATTTAAACTTTACAAAAATATGAACACCAGTCTTTAAGATGAATGAGCTATAAGATCAGGTCGTCGTTCGATTGCCGGATGAGAAATAATTGCACGAATGTGTGAAATTGGATCTTTTTCCGACGAATTAATTCGAGGATCATATCTACCGAAGAAAGGGCTCCAAACATCACGGTAAACCGCCAATTCACAAAGCAGATTGTCCGGAATTTAAGACAAAGATCAGTTCTCATGGACTGTTTAGCGCCAAGCTAAACAGCGACTCAATGCATACAAAAATCTGTTCCAATATACAAAATATGACCGGTTTTAGAAAATAATAATGACAAGTTATGAAAAGAAAATATAAATAAGCATAAATAGTGAGTAACATAAGTCAATGCAGCCCAATTAGAGTTTGGGAAAAAAGGTCATGCTTTACGTTTGGTGGAACTCTGAAGGTATTTTGCATTTTGAGTCCCTTAGATAGCAGAGCTGTTGACTCTGAACAGCTGGATATTATGAAGTTTCAAAAGCCTTTAAAGGAAGATTATAGCTATTTTAATCAACTAACCAGTCGTTTTGACTTGGACAAAAATTAACCGAGTTGGAGGGAATAAGCGTATTGGCACACATTGTCTAAACCCAGAGGTTGCACCAACTAATTACGATATTTTCCGGTTGATAACTATACGTAGCCCACATGGCCTGTATGTACTGTTTTCAACACTCTTCACAAGTAGGAAAAAAAACAGTTTAAATTGAAAGTTGCATGAATTAAAAAAAAAAAAAATGGATCAAGAAAGTTAAAAGTAACGAAGTTGAAAGTATCTTTACATTATGTATTTTAGAAACCAGATTTGTGCAAAAGAGAGACATTTAGTCACTAGATATATCTCTCTAAGATATAAAAATTATATTCATTTGAAATTGACAATGAACAAGAAACATTATGATTACAATACAAAGGTGAAAAAATGTATATGCTTACAAGATAGACATAACCAATTAAGGGAAGTTAAATGTAAGGTAACTCTGACAATGAATATTTTCCGGAATTAGGGGGGTTGAAAGAAAACATGAATTTTTAGTGGAAAATTTTGAAGCTCTTAAACAATCGCTCTTAATGTATTTACACTCAAATCGAGAAGTTTTTTTCAGCTTTTAATCTGTTGGCTGTGCCTTATCCGCTAAAGGTTCATAGTAACCTTTTAAAATCAATATTCTGAAATAATATTTCGTATGAACGCTTAAATATAAAAAAGCAAAAGAAATCTCTGGAAGAAATTGTTTTTGGGAACAAACTGACAAATTTCAAAGAGAACAAAATAAATGGCAAGTCCGGTTGACAGATACATTGAAACTTCTCCTGTGCGAGTTTCTTAGAGAACATTAAATATGAAGTTTCTGTGCTCTTAATTTTCTGTGACTTAGTAATTCATAGATACTCCCTAAAAACTGACTATTCTCTAGTACTTTTATTAATAGAGGTAACTCAAAATTTCCGGTAGAAACTTGGTTCACAACTCTGTATGAATGTAAAAAAAATTTATTTTTTGAATCTGTGCTTTTTTTGAGATTTTTAACAAGTACTTCAAAAAATTCAACCAAAAAATTATGTTCAATATCTGTTTTTTTAAATTTTGTTCACACAGATGTGCTGAGGCTTTTAATAGATGTTGTGATCGTCTGGAGACACTATGTGAAAGTGAATTACCTGTAGAAATGGAAGAGATGAGACATCGTTTAGAAAATTTGAAAGAGTGTCAAAAAGAATGTTTAGTAACATTAAATCAAGCTCTGCATCAAGGAGCTTTGCTCATTGATGTAATGGATGGACTTTCTGAACAAGGCACACTTGACTCAAGACCTCAGCATATTAGATTACAAGCCCAATTAGGTAATTTTTTTTTTTTATATTTATTTTCTTCATTATATCAGAAAAATTGTTGTACCATCACCTATACAAATTAAATATTAGTTTGTAACACACTAAACATCCGTTTTGCTTATATTGTTATTCAAATTACATACAGTTGTTTGCTGTCAATTTAGATTTTTAATGCGCATTAAAGGATTTTTAATTCTCTATATATTCACCATTTATATTCATAATATTTTCTTTCTGGCAACTTAGTCTGTAGAATTATCCTTCCACATTTTGAAATTTGTGCAGTAAAATGTGTCAGTTATTTCAACCGATAACGATTAGGCCAATTGTTAGATGTTGAAGAAGCGCCTGGTTACATTTGCCCAAATCAAATCCACATTGCCAGAAAACTGGTGGTGTTGCAAACGATCTTATCCTATTATAATTCACTGATCTGTGCGGCCCGCAAGGTCATTCTATTACCGTTGCTGTTTATTGCAATGATTTTGACCAATATCACTATATATATACTCGCTTCCAAACTTCTGGCATTGGTCACCATTAAAGGTTTAATAATTCTTTTAACGTCAGAAAAACACATGTCACTTGCCTGAGTTACGAAAGTTAAATAAGCACGACTATGAATTTCCGTTGTCTTTAATCCTAACAACGCACGCTTTTGAATCGAAAAAAAAAAATTCAAAACTGTGTGAAGAAGTCTAAAATGCTGTTTTCGTGAATTTTCATCGTCCAAGAACTCAGAATAAATCTGAGATCTGAAACTTTGTTTTTCCCATGGAATTTATTTTGAATAAATGCAAACATTTGTATCTTTAAAAATTAGTTTTATTTTTTGCAAAACAAAAATGGTCATAAAGAACACTTTCGTTTCCGAGTGGAGACCAAGTCATTGGTTTGCTAGAAACCGACGTTTCCCCCATATTGCAATGAGCCTCTTCAGGGTCGTTACACCTTGAAAGCCAATAAAGCCTTATTGCCTTATTAATTGATATTATGTAAATACATTTTTTTATTAAACATTTTTATTTCCAGTAGTTTTTTTTTGTAAATTAAAAACAAATTTTGTTAATTTTCCAGCAAAAGTTCAAGTAGAGCAATGGATGGACAATTTACACTTAAGACGACAAATATTATATGACAAAACAGAGAAATGTCGTATCCAGCTGGAACAGTGTTTGGAATTGGCACGAATTACAATAGATCTTACTGTGCTTAAAAGATTAATAACTGAACGTACGGAATCGCTATTGAGTAGTGTAGATCAACTGGGTGATGCTTACGCTTCTTCACAGCTACTTCTACACGAACATAAGAAAATACTTCCAGAAGCTAAGGTAATTTTTACAATTTTATAATTAAAATTGCATTGTTAGTGAAGCTGATAGCTTGGGTGTTGCAAATAGGATGCCGTAGACAAGATTATGCTTGAAATGTTGACATATATCGAGAAAAAACGAAGAAGGTGAAAAGCCATCAAACTTTTCGAACGTCACTTATTTGTTATTTCTTATTTGTTGGATGTCACGCTTCTGTAAAAATTCTGCAAAAGTTCTGTGCGGGGCCCCTTGAAAATTAATATTTATCAAAATTGTCAAATAATTAATAATTCTTAAATATATTATTAAATTTATTAATGATTAATTATATTTTACCAAAATAATAATAATTATTATTTAATTGTTTATAAAATAAAACAAGAAAAGAAAACAATCCACAATATGCAGGATGATAGTATAATAGAACAAAATTCTGGTGTTGGTATATTTTACTCGCAACATAATAAGCCACAGATTCTTACCCCAAGTTTCATGTGTATTAAAGGCTTGAATTTCTTGAGGAGACGTGTTGTTTGGAAAAACACTTGACTTTAAACTTTATTCTTGAAACAAATTGACTCGGTGAAATGTGACCGTTGATACTGTGGTTTAAAATAAAAAAGAAAAACAATCGGAAATTTTTGTTTGCGTTGATAACAAAAAAAGGAAATTGCATGCAAAAATTCTCTTTTCGGCTCTACAGTCCGAGATGGACTTTGGCCTCCCTAACAATTCCCTTCCAGACATCCCGGTCATGCGCCTGCCTTCGCCATTCGACCACTCCAATCCGGTCCAAATCTGCTTCCAGATCATCAATCCAACGCTTCCTAGGGCGTCCTCTTTTTCTCTTTCCAGCAAAATTCTCTTCCATTACCTTTTTTGCCATTCGGTCATCCGCAAGTCTCATCACATGCCCCAGCCAACTGATTCTTCTGGCCTTTATAAATCGAATTATATCATCCTGCGCAAGTAGTTCATCCAATTCCTGATTATTTCTAATGCGCCATGTTTCTTGCGTGCGAACGGGACCAAAGATACGCCTGAGTATTTTCCTTTCGAAAATTCGCACCATTGCTTCATCAGCGCTCTTAAGTGTCCAGGTTTCTGCTCCATAACAAACCACGGGCCTAACTAGTGACTTATACAATTTCAGTTTTGTTGGCTTTGAAAGAAGGGACGTTTAAACATTCCAACTAGGCCGTAATATGCTCTATTTCCTGCCATTATTCTTTTTCTTATTTCTTCGGTTACCTTATTGTCACTGTTTATTTCAACCCCAAGGTACGCGAAGTGTTGAACGGCTTCAAACTTCATGTCTCTAAAGAGCATATCACTATTCGCCCTTCTTGCCTCGGATGCAGACACTACCATATATTTTGTCTTCATTTCATTAATCATTAGACCAACCTTTCTGCTTTCTTCGTCAATTTCAACCAGAATTTCTCTTAGAGCCCGTTCACTTCTTCCCAGACATACTAGGTCATCAGCATACCCAAGAACTTGAGTAGATCGATGTGCCAAACTGCCTTTTGGGTCGGTTTTTAGCAATGCTTTGTGCAGGACTAGGTTGAAGAGAATCGCAGAGAGGGCGTCTCCTTGCCTTACTCCGCCGTTGAACTGAAACTCATTGCTTACTTTATTTCCAACAAGTACTCGGTCCCTGGTATGGAGCATGGTCAATTTAATGAGGTTGATTAATTTTTGAGGAATACCAAAATGCTTTAAGGCTATAATTAGTTGGTTCCTATCTACTCTATCGAAGGCCGTTTGTAATCTATAAAGAACAGGTGAACGTCTATGTTGCGCTCATAACATTTCTTTAATATTTGCCTCAGAACAAAGATCTGATCAGTTGTGCTTCTGTTGGCTCTGAATCCACACTGGTAATTCAGGATTCTTTCGGAGTACACCTTAAGTCTTGTCTTGCCATCAGTAGATTTGAGAATATTTTATATATTACATTTAACAGAGTTATTCCCCTGTAATTACCACAAACGGTCTTGTCACCTTTTTTAAAAATCGGGATTATGAGGCCTGTGTACCATCCATCGGCATTTCTCCCTCCTCCCATATCTTAAAAACCAAATCATAAAATCTTTGGTTTAAGAGTTCACCACCCATCTTACAAATATCCGTTGGGATATTATCTTCCCCGGGAGCTCTGTCAATTTTTAAAAGATCAATCGCAGTCTCAAATTCATCATATGATGGTGGTTCTATGTCAGGGTCAACTCTGGTATCTACCTCAGTCTCTATTTCACAAATAATGGCTTGTCTTTTTACCATGTCCAAATCACGCACATAAGTATCATTGCTTAGGATTTCACCGAAATATTCAGCCCATCTCTCCATCACTTGCAATTCCTCGCCGAGAAACATTCCTTCCTTATTGCGGCATATGTTGATTTTGTGCTGGAAACCTTTCCTCATTTTTCTCACTGATTGATAGAATCTTTTTTCTTCCCGCTTTTCCCTCATTACCTCCATATCACTTATTTTCTTTCGTAACCACTCTCTTTTCTTTTTCCTGCACAATATGGTCGCTCGTTTCCTAATCTGACAGTATTTTTCTTTATTGTTCCTTGTGTCTCTCTGAAGCATTTTCTTCCTGTCTCTATTCTTTTGTTCAATTGCCTTGGCACATTCTTCATCAAACCATTCGGCATTCCTACTGTAAGTTCTTTCGCCTAACACTTGGTCCGCGGCGTCTATTATTATTTCGTTTTAAGTTCGTCCATTCTTCCTCTAATACACTCTCTCCTGGCCTATTTCGCAACTTGTCATTCAATGCTTCCGTAAATTTTTTTCTGGCTTTCTTGGTTTTTCAACCTGTCTATGTCCCATCTTTTTCTCTTCTTTCTAATCCCCTTTCTGAACAGTGGCCAGTCTGTGCCTAAAAATAGCTTTAACTAGATAGTGAGCATGCAAAAATTACTATATAATAATTATGGACTAACTAACTCATCCGTATAAACACAGTTTTATGTTGTGTATCATCATACAGGAGCGGTTTCATATCACATAGTTTAATATCATCCGCACTAATTTAATAGAAGAATGCATGTAAAAATATATTTTATTTTCCCATGATAAAAATGGAATTATCCGAACATTCAAATTGATTAAATTCTTTATTTGTGCAAAAACAACACTATCAGACTACATCGTAATAAACATAAAAATAATGCAATGAAATTAAAATTCCTTTTTTTGTTTTCTTTGTTTGAATACAGCGGACAAACAAATGTTGTTTTGAATCTGCAACTTCTATTTTTCTCCCCTGCGAACTTAGTAATAACAATATTTCGGAAAACAATTATGAAAGAATAAAAAGATTCTTGTTGGTTTCTGCCTGGTGCAGTGAGGTGAAAAAGAAACTTATTTATAATGGTATTCAAATTGTCTCAACGTTTACTCCTCAACTAACCTAAAGAACTCCTGAAGAAGTGCACCAATGGTAACCGAAACGTAGCGGAACAAAGATTCTTTTTCTTTAAAAAGTCCTCTGGCCATTGCCGTACAAACTTCTCATTCAAATTTATTTATTTATTTTTTCATTCTATCTAGGTACAATTGTTTTGTTTATTCACTCTTGAATAGTTCTCATATATATCCTTACAGTCCTATTTTTTTTTGTTTCTAACATTGTTAGTTTATTTCCTTTTTCTGTGTGTGTGTCGATTGCTGATGAAGGCGAACAATATTCTCCGAAACGTTGCTAAAAAACCTCATAATGAAAAGAAAAGGCCGACTGAGCTCATTTTTCAATTAGCTGCTCGGCTCTGTCCTCGTTTAGGATAAAATATATAGAGAAATATTGTCCAATGCCCCCCCAGTCTCTGAGTCTGGTATGTTCATTTCCATTGATGGATTTTTCGACAGCTGATTATGAAAATAAAATAAAAGATATATTTTTGTTCTCGGAACGCTTTAGACTGAGAAAGATATGATCTAGCTAATCATGTACTTAATGTAACGTATATTTTTTTTATAGAAGCATACTATAACGCTATAATTTGTAATGGACATTGTTTTTGCACTGTCACAGCTGTCTCTTCGTATTTATATTCATTATTATTGTTATTACAATCAAAACTTTCAATTTTAATTATGTACCAGCCGAGTTGATTTTATCTTTTTTTTTTTTTGCTTTCTCATTTTTCTATTAGTTTTAAAATTTGAAGAAAAACTATCACTCATTTCATTTTCAGTCAAATCATTCATTTCTTTTTTGTATTTAGTTTGTAATTATGTTTGTATTTTAGTATTAGTTTAAAAAAGGGGGAAAAAAATGAGAAAATATTATCACTAATCATTTCTTTTTCTAAACTTTGTATTATTATTGTATTTTTTTATTATTATTATTATTATTATTATTATTATTATTATTATTATTGGGAGTTTTTGTTTACATAATTATAGAAATTTGTGTATTGGTTGCCAGCTTCCTCTGTATGCCTTAAAGGCAAAAACAGAGTATTAAATAAATAAATAAAATGAAAAAATGAAAAGATAATATCCTTCTGTATTTTCTTTTTTATTCCACTGCAGAGAAGTCAGAAGGCCAAAAAAGAATTTTTCCAAGGATTAATCCCAATACAACACTTAATAATTATTAATTATTAATCATTTATATTTCTTTTTATCTTCAGTTTCTCTTCTATTTTCTTCTTCTTTTATCAGTTGATAATTATTATAAAAGAATTTAATGCAGGGAAATTATTAAGTATACAGTTGGTAGTGTTATTTGAACGATATCATTAAAATATCTTGCAATAGGTAACTTCCGGTTTCTGGAACATAGGTAACATAATTTCATTACTATGTACTTTTTTTATTATAAAAGTATTTGTTGACCGTGGATGAATTATTATGTTATGAAGAAATTTGATAAGGATCGGTTTCAAAAAAGAAATATACAATTAGGCCAACGTTTCGACAGAGTTTCCTGTCACTTTTTTATTATAAAAGTGTTTGTTGACCGTTGATGAATTATTATGTTATGAAGAAATTGATGACGATAAAAAAAGAAACATTCAATTATGCCAACATTTAGACAGAGTTTCTGCTCTCTATCAAAGGCTTTAATATAATAGATAGTCGTGAAGATGGGGAGTGAGAATTTTTAAAGACACACATTGGTTATATCACAGAAACATAAAAAAAGAAAATTAAAAGTTAATAGTTTCTTGTCTTAAATCATCTACAGAAATGGAAAACAAAAATGATAATAAAGGCAGGAAGAAACTCTGTTACATTCTTTTTTTCAGTATCTTTTCTGTTTTCGTTGTTTATTAGTCAATGTGCCTTGGTGTGGCACTGTTTCTAACCTAACATAAACACTATATAATTTCACTTTTCTAAATCTGTTTTGGTTTTGGTGCCTTGTTTCATTAAGTTGTTGCTTAGAATTTCTCAACCGCTTTACTATTTATTATTCTACCGTGTGCATTATTTGAAATTGGAAATCTAATAAATTGAGGCGTAGAAGGGAAATACATGAAGTGATAGCAAAGGAATTACGAGATGCGAGAATATCACACAACTAAATTTGAAAAAAGCCCTTATACAAAAAAGTCGTTGTATATGATAGCGAAAAATCCACAATTCAAGCTGCACTCTTTACTTCAGTAAGTCTTTCCTGCCCAAAATTAAATTATATAAGTCTTAAATAACATTATATCATTACTACTCCAAAGATGAGTGGCTCATAAAAACTCGATTTTCTGTTTTTTAAAGAACAGTACTATCAGTAGCAGTTCTAATTATTGCTTAGCTTATCTAAACAAATTTTTTAAATTATATGCTAAAATTAGCTGGAATACAGCTATGAAAAATTCTTTACAAGAGCTACATTATAAGAGAAAAAAGTTTAAAATACTGCCTGAAAAAAATTCAAGGATGGATCAATTGAAAATGGTTCTGCAAATAACTTCCTTCTGATTTGGACAGACAAATTATTTTCATTAATTACTTGTTTTAAATATAAAATCTTCACAATACTAGTTTGCTATTTATGATTTGTTAATCTAGGATATGCAAGAACATGCACTGAAAATAGTTAAAGCAACCGAAGAATTTGCAGCTGGCGGTCATTTTGCAGGACCAGATGCAATTAAAGAAGCCTACTCTTTATTAGAATTGGCTGCCACATATTTACACCATATAGAACAAAGGGAAACTGTACTTCAGTCTGCCATAGACTTCTTCAATATTGCACAATCTGTTAGTAACTTTTTTTTATTTATTTATTTATTATATTTTATAAATAAGTCTTAAATTTTTATGGATTTTATTGCACGCTATTTTAAAAATAAAATTTTCTGAAGGATATAAAAAAAAAAAAGAGACCTTTTTCTTAGACGACACCTTTCGTTATAGGCATTAATAAAATTAGACCAGCTAGAAGTACAACTAACTACAGGTGATTTAGGACTTAGTTGCAGTCAATTAGCACAGCTTCATCTCAACATTTCAAGATCATTAGATGAGGTTACACAGCAACCTTTACAACAAGGATATAAACTATTAGAAGAAGTACCTGCAGCAGAGGTGTGTTTGTAAATTTATCTACTTATATTTTTTAATGCAAAGATTGAACATTACTATACATGACAAAAATATAATTTATGCCTGTGCAATCTCCATAAGAATTAAAATTTTGAATTTAGTTTTTTTTTAAGAAAACTTAATTTAAAAAAAAATCTTGCTGGAAGCAGTACCTTTTTTTATTATCAAAATGATCCTACATTTACAAAAAAAAAAAAAAATGTGAAACGCTCACACGAATTTGCTTGCTGCAATTTACGTACTTATAATTAATAAATTCCCATCAAACCTATAATGCTTACTAGGTGGTTAGTAGTCTTCAATTTATATGAATGGGAGAATGTAAACTTTATAAAACGGCCTCATCCTCCCTCCTCAAAACTCTCTTAAATGAGTTTTGCCCGAAAAACTTGGTCGTTTGAGCCATTTTCCAGAAAATCTCAAAAAATTTCTAGGAATTTCCAATTAGTAACGTACTTCCGGTAGGTCGGTTTTAAAGGAAATATAAAGTTTGAACGTTCAGCTATTTTTTTTATTTTTGAGCATAGCTGGCCCACACACACAGATAGCGACGAGAGAAACCCCCATTTTCTAACACTTTTAATCAGTCTCAGAGGACCTCAAAACCTATGTTTCCGGTGAACACTAGATATCGAAAATTTACTCCGATTGCAATACTTACTTCCTTTTATAGAATTAAGAGAAAGTAAACAAATATGTAACGAGAAAACTTAAAAGGATTTTTTCTAATAAAATTTAAACTAAAATTTGTGTTAAGAGGTTGTATTTATTACTTAAAATAAAAAAATAAATTTTTAAGAAACAGGATGAAAATAAACAGGTACCCAACACCAGTCTCGCGCGTATTAGTAGACAAGGTATTCCAAAGCATTGAAACAAATTATCAAAATCACGCATAGTTAAGCGGAGTAGCCATTCTAGCGGCTAAATATGTCGTCGTACTCGATATGTACAACATCATTCTAAACATAATCGCAGGTGAAACAGTGACATACAAATCTATTGACTCCGTGATGGACACCAAAGTGAAGTTGTGAATTTTCCAACGGAATTTCTTAATTCATTCAATGTTCCCGGATTACCGCCACACATACTAAATTTGAAAATTGGAATGCCAATTATATTACTCTGAAACATCAATCAGCCAAAGTTGTGCAATGGTACACGATTAGTAGTTAAAAAATTGATGAATAATCTGATTGAAGTAACAATTCTCATTCGACCTCATAAAGGTGAAGACGTTCTACTTCCAAGAATACCACTCCTACCGACAGATACGGCGTTCTAGTTCAAACGACTTCAAGTTCCAATACGCCTTACGTTCGCTATGACTATCAATAAAGCACAAGGACAATCTTTGAAAGTGTACAATTTGAATTTAGACAATAAATGCTTTCTCTCATGGGCAAGTTTGAAGAAAATAGTAATGAAAAATAGAAAATAGTAATAGAAAATAGTTTGAAGAAAAATAGTAGTCTTTAGACACCAAGTTTGAAGAAAATAGTAAAAAAAAAAATGTGTAAAGTTCTGGTTGGTACTTTTGGTTGACGGATTTTGATCGAAAAATTCGTGTCCGAATACTATATGGTGATAGCTACTTAAAGGTAATACAAGTTTGAGCTTCCTACTATTTATCTTTTATAAAATATTCCGTTTTCACATACTCTTCGAGATTTACTCTTTCTGTTTTGACAATAAGAATAAATAAAAATAAAATAGAAGTAAGCTTTTTCCATGTTCTTCTCATAGCTTTAAAGCTTTTAAAAAGTAGATTCATTAATAACTTAAATACCTCTGACTTGAAATTAGCAGTTATTTCTCAAAATAGATTACATTCAAATAGCTAGTACTTGTAAAAGAACTGAACTTGTAGGATTTGAGAAAACGGATTAAAAAATGTAAAGCTAATTTTTTGCATCCTTATGAATCCCTCATACGATCGAACTATCTGAGCAACAGGTCAAATTAAGTATAGAATTGCCAATGCATCGCTGCAGAGTTCAATTTCGCCCAACAGTTTGAATTAATTCAAAAATCCTAATACTTTTTGCTTGGCCCGTTCAGGGTTCGGTAAACCGAAGTTACCTCTATACAACACAATTAGTTTCTTCACCATAGTTCTGGTTGAAGTTTTTCACTAAATCTCAGAAAGAGACATAAGTAGAACAAAATTATTATTTCAATTTTTTGTGTTCTGTTTTGTTGAGAAATGAATTTGAATATTATCAATCGTTCACTTATAAATATAATGTATGCTACTTGGGAATGATCCAGCATCCATCGAATCTGAAGGTGATCTGAATATCACTTCCCTATTTAAACTACAGTTTAACGTCATTATCACTAAACACCTTTACTTATAATCTTATGCGTGAGCTTTAAACGATAAAAAAATCTTTATTTTAACATGGATTGCAAACTGTGTTTTGTGAATATTTATTGTATTAATTAGTGTATTGATTCTCTGTCTTCACACAAAAAGAATTCCCAGAGAATGATCATCTTTCATATAGTATTCGTTTTGTATCAGCTTATTGTTTTTGTAAGTATTAACTTATCAGCGAACTAGAAACTGGAATTGCAAATAAAAATTAATTCAATTGCATAAGACATACAAAATATATGAAATGTTATGGTTTGTTTTTTTTTTAAATATCATCTAGTGGAGAAAAATTTAAAACCTATAAGGAGAGCCGCCTTTTTTCTTATTTAAATTATTTAAAAGAATAAAATAACTTTAATAAGTTAATTTATTGAATGAAAAGTTAAAATAATGACCGAATTCTGCTTAATTCTATTTGAAGTAAAAATTATTTGTTTAGTAATATTATTTACTCTTTCATTTTTCCTATTAATCTTAAATGTGCTCGCAACTTAGAACATGCATTTATTTCAAAAAATATTATTAGATTCTGCACCTCTATTGAATGTGTACAAGAGACTATGTATAAGGGTGAGTTAAAAACTAAGTTGTTATTAAAATAATTTAAATCTGCTTATGTAAACAATACGTTAATATGCGTTATTTCTAAATTATCGTGTTTAGTTATTTGAAGACATCCTTGAGTAAGGTCTATAGTAGCATAACTTCTCTTTTGATGCAAAAAAAAAAACCTCTTTAAACTCCGATTTCTAAATCCTCTAATTGCGCTACGTTTACGAAGCAAATGCTTTGCTATGGAAAAGATCTTTGTCAGAGAGGTCATCCAAGTCCTCCGGGCTGTATACAAACCAAAAGTTGAAATTCCCGCTTCTTAATTTTCCGAATTTTGCGTTCCAGCTTTAACTTGGTTTATTGATACTGAAGACAGTTCATCAAAACCGAGTTGATCATGTTTCATAATCTCAAATGAGATGAGAAAAGCTTAGGATGGTCATACGCACATCATGCATCATCTCGAAATGAATTATCTTGAATCCCATCAATTATTACACGGCATAAACTTTTTGTCAGTCTTTCATTTCGGGTTACCAGAATGGCCGAATGGCATTTCTAACCACAGTTTTTAGCGATTAGGATTGTGAAATATTAAATCAAATTGATTATTCTCCAAAATAGTTCCCCAGTTGTTAAAACAAAAATCCAGAGTTATCAAAAGGATAGTTTTGCATTTTGCTTTTGTTTTTCCATTTTTCTTCGCTAATAACTCCTCAAAACGGAACAAACTAAAGTTTATTGCATGGTTCCCTCAAACGATCTGGTTTTTCTCATTACTATTCTTGGGAACACCTTAGCAACTCTTTAGTACCAATACCAAATCAGTATGTGAGACATTTAAATTGAGTCCTCGAGGAATTCCTATTCAAACGAAATTTTGAGAGTAATTGTGCCCGGATCAACCTCCGCTTGCTTCGAAAACTTCCGAAACGAGAGAACTAGATGTCCAAATGACTTGGGCATTGGTCACAGGCTTTTTTTTTTATTTAGACATATAGCATCCTATATTTCAATTTTGAAGGCTACTTAGGCGCATTAAACTCTTTACTGCATTGATCACAGATTTCTAATTTCGAAAGTTAACTGACAGGTTTGAAAAATTAGTTTAAAAAACACAAACATCTTTACCGAAACACATGGAAGTCTAAACATTTAGCAGATTTTTAAGTTACATGAGGCAAACAAAAGAAAAATTTAAGTCCGCTATTTCTGTAAACAATCATTTCTTTGTAAACATAGAAAGTTTTCAGTAAATCAAATAATGTCATTACTATGAAATTTTAGTGAACCGAATATATTTCAGGGTGTAAAAAGAATGGTTGAAAGAATAGAGAATAAGAAGATTAATTTAAGTGTACAATGTACCGCTCACAAAGAAGAAAATATGAAAGCAAATCAAATGTATACCAGCTTTATGGACAAATATAATTTGGTAACATTAGTTTTCCTCTTTATCTAATAAATATAAACCGACATTATTGATTAGTACTTTTATTCCTGGAATAATCCTACATTTCTGTTTTAGTTGAATGCATACATCACTAGCATGGAGGAATATGTGAGAGGTGTTCGTGAAATGGGCGAAAATCTATCATCGGCCAAAGAATATCTTCAAACTTATAAGAAAAACCTGAATGATTTACAAGTAAATTATCAATATCTTTGTATAACAAATTTATTTTTAACTTTTTATCAGAACTTTATCATTGTCTAAAAGTTGTTTTTTCATTAAATTATTTTATTCATATTACAAATAGACTAGAGGTACTGAAATTACGGCGTTGGTCTCGACTATACCGAGTATATGCGATACGCTCGATCCCTCACGAGGAAACGAAATCAAAGAAAGAGGTGATGGATTACGTATGAAGTGGTCTACCCTTATGGTACTTTTGGAAAAGAGAATCAAATATTGTACTACTTATGTAAAGGTAATTCTTATTTTTTTAAGTTTTGATTTTATTCCTTCAAAACAAATATTCTTTTCTGCTCTCTACTTCAGGTTTAACCTGCTTTAAATATAAAAATGGTTTTGAATATTTTATAAATTATTAAATAAAACTTTTAGGCTCTAGATTTGGGAACTAAAGCAATCGCAGAGTTAGATGCAGTAGAAAGAGAACTACAGAAAGCTAGCGATCAGTCTACAATAAACCAGGGGTGGTTGTCTTGCCAACAGCTGAAAGTACAATTTGATAATGTGGCTTCTAATTTCATCAAAGACTCCACGCAGGTAGGTTTCAATTAGTGTACATTTCTTTTATTAAGGCGCGTTTGAGGTCATTTGCGGGAGCATTCTCGACGCAATACACTATTATATCATTGCACAATGAGAGAGGCTCTTAGGGAAAGAAAATCTAAGGACAGCATTAGTGGACACGAATCAGGCACCTGATTCGCGTTCCGATTCTAGTGCGCTGCCATTGAGCTATCCCGCCTCTTGGTGCAACATTGCGATCAAACAATACATTGATGTAGATTTTATATATAGCCCATGACTATCTACAATGCCTTACAGTACTTCTGGTCATAAAAAAGGACCAAACATGTTCTACCATTAGGATGCTTGTGGCTATCAGTGGAAGTGGTTAGGCTGGTTCTCTGAAAGGTTATTGCCCGGTTGCCCGAGCATCTTAACTTAGGTAGATTGTGTCTAAAGTGGATTGATTATCTCCAGAATTGGCTTTATGTTGGTTTTCTTTCTAGGCCCGAAGAGGCTTTTAGATTGTTTTTTACTATAAAAATTTTAGCTTCATTTGCTAGAATGCTATATAGTTTAGCAAAAACTTACGCAGTTGAAATTTTAAGGAAAATTAATTTTTCTAGAAATATTTGTACTAAACATTAATTGCTACATTTTTTCAATATAAACGTATTCAAAGTCTAATGAGGTGAGTGGTGAAATTGCCCATACATGTTACTAAAATATAGCATTAGATGAGTCCTTTTCTTACTTAATTTCATAGTTTTAAAGAAATATAATATATTAACTCTAATAAATTCAAATCCTGAATCCTGAAAAAGACGTTTAAGGCAAGGCAACCGGGCAATATGAATCCGGACGTAGCAGAGTAGCCATGAAGTTACTCGTAGAAATTCGAATAGCAATAATTTAGCAAGGTCAACATTTAGCTTGGGTGAATGACGTTGTAAGCCCGCTGGATGTTTTGAAGAATTCAAGTGCTACTGAGCACTAAACTTTCTTAGTTACTAGCAAGATGTACTATATATAAACCTCTGGGAAACTTGTCAAAGATAGAAAATGTTTTATCTATGTTTTTAATTTGATAGCCAATTCAAATGTCTGGGAAGCGCACTAATTGATAAAAATGCAAAAACAGAAGAAATAAAAGAAGGCAAAAACGGTTATTTAGTTTTCCAGAAACTGTTAAAATGCTGGTTTTAACAAGCTATACTAAAGTCCTCTAATTGAAAACAATCATACCACCTGTCGTTATGTTTGGTAGCGAAAGTTTTTACATACTCGTATGACATTCAAAAGTAGTCAACATGTGAGAAAGAAAATTAATCTAAACCCTAGCCCTTGTGGCTATGTGCACGTATGAGAATAAGAAAAGTGGGTATTAGAAGAGGACGGATATATACCAGGTCAGAGTCAAGTATAGTGGAAGAAGACCAGGTCTTTGTAGGGCAGTAGTGATATAGGGGATACTTACTTTAGTAACTTGTTCTAAATTGGTGACCAAAAAGGGTCTTGTAGAAACTGTATTGACTTAATTCGGAGAGGATAATGAAAAAAAGAAGTAAGTTTAATAAACAAATTAAATAGTAGTATATATATCATATTTTATAATCTAAATAAGTTTTCATAATCTTAATTTGGAATAATTTTGTTATCTACTTTACTGATTTACATAACAACTATAATTGAAGTGCGGGTGCTCCATCTTTTTCATCATTAATCAGATGTTATTTATAGAACTTTCTGTAGCAAACATTATTGCCATTTTGGCTACTTTTATTCTTTCCAAGCAAGCATGAATTATTTTACATCATATCATCTTTCCCAAGGGATAAATGGAAGGAAAATTTCCTTTAATATTCTTTTTCAATTGTTAGATACGAAGTGTATAAGCCATAAAAGACATAGATCAAAGGCGGCATTTGAACGCAATAATCTCCTTATTATTTCTTGCTGGCAAGAAATATTAACCTAAAATGAAGGCTCAACCTAAATACAAATTTGTATTTATTTGTGAATTATATTAATTCAGACGAAGTTAAATGAATCGTAATTTGGAATTGTTTCGGGAATGTATACAAAACTAATAAAAAGGTTATACTGTCTAACAGGCTAAAAATTATTATCTGTCAAAACAAACATTTTGGAATTCAAGATTCATACTTTTTTTCCTATTTTATAATAGGTGTAAAGTAATGTAAAACAGCAACATCGTTTAAAAAATAATAATACGTCTTTATATATAAGATTTAATATGAAGGAATCATGTTACAGAAGAGTAAAACGTCATACAAATGTGAACTAGTTGATGTTGCCAGGTTATTTATAAATTTATATCAAGTAATAATAGTTTCTAAGTATAGAAGGAAACCCTGGAGAAATTTGGAATGATGCCAACATTAAACGGATTTGCATAGATGGCTGGAGAAGGCAGTCTAGATGTGGAGGGGGCTAGACAGTGTTTGAATGCAGTAACGGAAGATATTAAATCTAGAGTGCAGAGGGTTGAACAAGCTTGGGAACAATGGGAATCTGATAATCAGGCTAAGGAGAGGGATAGGAAACTGTGGACCACCAATATGGCAGCTACAAATAAGGTCAGTTCACGTTCTGCTGTGATTATCAAGTTTTCACTAATTTTTGAAAAAAAAAAAAAAAACAAATTATTTATGACATTTTAAATTAGAACATGAATGACAATTAATTAAAGAAGCATAACCAAGCATTGCCATTGCATTTTTTTTAATTAAATTAAACAGGAACTTAATTCAAATAATGAATGTATACATTTATTATTGAATTTCATTTTGTTTTTGTTTTTTTAAATAATGATTTATTGCATAAATAGAAAAAAAGTATTTCATTTCCATGACTATATCTTATCAAACTTTATTATCAATGTTACTTAAAAATATGTGCACCATTTTCTCCAAATGAAAATTTGTTGTATTGAGAAAATATTCACTAAAAGTTTACAGCATAAGAATGCCCGACTGTGTGTTTAGATTATAATTTATTTGTACAGACTTTATATAAGCAGAACTTTGTTTACAATACATTCATTCTCCTAAATTCTGGCTTTAATTTTTAGATCTTACTTCTTTTTTTTTTTTTTTTAATAAAAACTCCATAAATATACATCACAAAAACATGTAAAATATTAAAACAATGAAATAAACTTTTGCATCTAATACTATATCAAAGACAATAATTATTTTGAAAGTCTTATAGTCACTTTATTTTGAAATATTTAATGTTTTACATTTTAATGTAGATAAAAAATATTCATGTTTGCTATAAGAAGGAAATTCACTTCTATTTCTTATCTAGGTTATATTTATATTTTAATAAAATATAAATATAACTTTGCCACTGACGAGTTGACGAATTACTATTTATCATTACTGTGACTAAAGACCACTTTTTAGAATTAATTGTAAACAAAAATCATGGACTTTTTTGATTATGTCTTATCTTTTTTTACGAATTTATTTTTAATGAGTTATTAATTGGAGTATATTGATAATATTAATAAAAAATAGGAATTATATAATTTTAAACAGATATTATTAATAATAAAATATTAACAAAAAATAGATTAAAAACTTTTACTGATTTTATTAAAAACAGATTCATAAAATAATTAATCGAATTTGGCAGCATTGACGTTACATTTCTCTTTAGAGAAAAAGAAGTGCTCTACTATGAGAAAAAAAAAGAAAAAAAAG
Source organism: Triatoma infestans (assembly GCA_011037195.1). NCBI lineage: Eukaryota > Metazoa > Arthropoda > Insecta > Hemiptera > Reduviidae > Triatoma > Triatoma infestans. The sequence goes on from JAAEAF010003515.1 coordinate 27,517, forward strand.
AGTGAACATTCTTTCTACTTTAGTGAATAATTAATTATTACACTATTATAGAAAACCCAATAATTATTTACAAAAATAATTTTTATGGTGACATTTACACTTTTCCAAATAAATGAAAGTTATTATACGTATATTATTAATTTCTTAATGATATAATATAGGATTTTTAAAAGAGATATAAATCAAAATATTTAATTACATTAATAAATAGCTTTATCACATTTTTCTCAATGAGTGAGTGACTTACAAAATACGCTTTCAAAATAAACGGTTTTAAAATACAATTAGAATATTAATGCATTTTTTTTTTTTTTTTTTTTTAATCTGCTTGTATGGATTTATAAAAAATTAAGCAATAAAACGGGGTACAAATACCGCTTTAAAAGACAATTAAAACAAATTTTAAAAGGTTCGTACATGCAATGGGATAAAAGAAACACAGAAATTTGTATCCTTTTTGAATTGTTTGTTTATTTCAATGTTACGGTAAATATTTTTCACCTTTTTCATGGAATTCTACATTGAAAACTATAGAAGGGCAAAATAATGTTTAAATAAAAATAGAAAAATAACTATTAAAGTAAAATGTAGTAGAGATTATATCAATATTTTATTATTCACATTACATTTTCCTGTAGTCATTACTTTTCAATTTTTTTTTTTCTCTACATTATTTTGATCTTCTATAATATTTTTTTTTCTATTTGGAATGCCTCAATGTTCACTGAATCGTTGGAATATGTCAAGAAGGATATTTTTATTATTAATCCTTGTTTGCCTAATGCATTCTGCCGACAAGTCACATTTCTTTTTTAACATATTAAATCCAATGTCAGCAATAAATATACAGTTAAATTAAATATATAAATTGTAACACAAAACCAAATGATTTTCTTTTGATATTAAGTTGGAAAGAATGTATAAATTTATTTGTCATTTTTAATAATTAAATAGACGGTAGATTGGGTGAGCAAACTGGATGCACAGCTCTATCCTGTACTGAATAGTGAATTGCACAGTGCCAACCAACTTGTTAATAATGTCGAAGAAAAGTTGAATACTGTATTGCCGGAAATAAAAAGAGCTCAACAGGAAATACAATTAAGGATTAATACTGCGGAAGCATTAATTACGAAAGGTACATTTGACAATGTTTTATTTCTTTTTAACAAGTTGATAATTTATAAAATCTGAGAATACTTAATAGAAAAAATTATAAATACAATTATAATTAATAATATTTATTATAGTATAATGTATCTTTCAAAATTAAAAGTTTAAACAAATGTTATATTGCAATTATTTAAAGTAGTGGATAAAAATAAAAAATATCTCTAATAATTTCAATAATAATATTTACAATATTTAAAATTTCTAATCCAATTGGTATATTGTAGTGGACTTAAAAGGAAGCAACGAAGGCATCCCAGTGAGGCTAAAGGAGCTCAATAACAAATTGCATGCAATCTCAGCTGAATATCAAGTTTTATTAGAAAAACTTCTGACATTTTTTAACAGTTTGGCTCAGGTGTGAAGATAATCCATAAATAATCTTTTTAATAAACTTAATTTTCATTAATATCATTTCTTTATCTATAAATTTCATTACAAGATATTTTTTACAATGTTAATTATATTTTTTATCAATAATTATAATGTATAGGTTGAAAATAGAATAGAATCATTACAAAGGGAACATCATACAGTGCCCACACCTCATAGTTTAGAAGAAGTTCAAAGACAGATTAGAGATTTTGAAAAAACCAAACATACAGTTTCTGAAATGTTCAATATATGCCTAATAGATAGTGGCCATATTGTAAACAAGATCAGATCTCAGGTAAGAAAAATTTTGGTAATTATACAATACTAATTAAGTACACAATATACGAAACTTTTTATCTTCACTTTAAATGATTCATTTGATCAGAATAATACAATTTTGCCTTCTGGATGTTCTGGCCACATGACTTAGCCGTACAAAGTGAGCCAAATATATTCACGATAGTTTTGAATATTTAATGAAATTCGCAATTTATCTTAATTATTCAATTAAAAGAATTATTAAAATGTTATTTACAAATTAATTTTTTGATTCAGTAAGTATGATGCATTGTAAAAAGGTTTTTAGTTCGCCTTGGATTTGCCTTGAAAGTAAAAACTCAATACGAAGTGATTTTCATATAAGTGAAACCATCATTGCGAAGTGAATATGCAAAATATAATCAATGTTTATTAACAAAGCTGTCTAAAAAGAATATCATGTTTTGCTAAAAAATTTAATGTAACCAAAATAATTAAAAAAAACTTATGATAAACAAAATAAAAAAAATTCCGAAACACACAACAATATCCTATAACATAAGAAATCCTGGTTTTCAGGTGGGACAATGTCCGAGGTTTTGTTATAAACCGATATTTCGCACTTATTGCAATTGTTATTAGGGGATGAAATAACCCCACGTCAGTCCAATTCGTATATGCTCGGATTACTGTTCTGTATAGATTCTAGTTGTTTTTAACAACCACTTTTCAAATAGATTTCAATTGAAAATTATAACACCAAGCAATACCTCACGCCCACCTCTACACTTCAAAGAATAAAAATTTTTAGCTTCAATGTAGCTTACAAAAAACTGTAGAATGCTAGTTGTAGGGGTTCCCGACTTTTTTTCCCCTTGTTTGTAGCATACACATTCCAAATTTAGACCTGCAATAAAAGACAATTTAGGCAAAGTCTTTTACATCTACCGACCTAAATTACTTTGACCTTCCTGGATTGTGAATTCAGCATCAAAGATGCACCAAATTTAGAGATTGTGAACAATAAATCAATAAATTCAGTGATGCCCCGCAAGGAATCGTACCCGATTACTAAACCCGAGAAAAGAATGTTAGCATTTGAGCATACGTGTGAAGGATAGACGAGCCAAACAGATGTAGAATTTAAAGAGCGAACTAAGAGTAGTGTTCAATTTTTATTAACATTCTCTTTGCTCACTAAATGTATTTGAAACATGCGTTTGCTGGAAGTGGAAATATACAAATTTGCATATACATTCTGTTATTAAAATAGAAATTTCTTTTGTGTTAATTGTAACTTTTTTTTTATTAATACAGGAAGGTACCAATGGTGAATATGATGTAAGAACTGTGGAACGAGCTGTTGAATGTTTAAGATATTCTTGGCAAAAGGTATGCAATGATCGTGAATCTGCATTAAATCGTAGTGAAACCAACTGTAAATTCTACATTGACCTGGAGCAAATACATGCAAGTATAGATCAACTAAGTGACCAGTTAAGTAAAAGAAAAGGACGATATGGAGACAGTTTGAACACGTCATTGGCTACATCGCAAGCGTTCTCTTCTTTTGAAAATACCATTGAAGTGAGTTTTTTATTTTATTTTATAAAATAACGAATTTTCCTACAGTTTTCGAGTTAATCAGACGATTAATGTATTGGTTTTCTCTAATACTACATCAGTGATCTAAACTGAGCAGCCAGTGTTCTCTAAGTGGTTATGCTCATTCAGCAAATTAAAACAATTTAGTGGGGCCTTATAAATTTTGATGAAAAACATTTTTCTCTTTGCTTTTATATTTCTAACGAATTTGTACTTTTGAATATCAGTGTAATGTTACATGTTTTAGCTGGCAGAAGAGCGTATTTTGAATTTTATAAAATCTGGTGAAGATCTACTTGGAAGAGATGGCGCAGATCAAATAGATAGAGAGCTGCAACAGTTGAGAATGAAGTGGCAATCATTTAGATTACAGGTCTCTGAGACTAGAAGACTTATACAGCTTTCCATAGAATTTTTCAGATTAGTTGAAGAGGTATTTTTTAATTAATTCTTATTGCCAATTGATTTATTTTCTATATAAAAATATATGGAGATTGATGCAGTTTATTTATTACAGGCTGAAAATTGGTTTCGTGACGGTAATAAAATGTTGTTGACCATAGCACAAAGGTCAACTCATGTTAAAACACCAGAGGAAGCGAGTGAGCTATTACAAGAGATTCAGATATTTTTAAAGCCCGGAGAAGAAGCTCAGAATAGAAGACTTGAGGAAATTTCCAAATTAGCTGATGAATTGTATGGTATGATAACTAATTCGTCTTATTCCAATTTTCCTTTGGGTTATAAAAGAAAAAATAGATATGTATATACATTTTTATTTTCACTGGAAAATGCATGTTTTCATGTCCCCGAGGATGAAAATTACATTTAGCGATTGTCTATGTTTGTGTGTGTATATATATACAAGTATATATAAGTATATATATATAAGAACAAAGATCTCTCGCCAAAACGAAAATTTTTTGGAATCTTAAACTTGATATTCCGCTTAAAACAGTTTTGCTTAGAATTGCAAATTAGAAGAACCGAAAGTGCAAAATTACAGAATAGGTTTTTGATTCTTTGGAATTTACACGAAAACTGATCCAACGATTTTCATTGAACTTCATATCCTCACTACATCTATCATTAGGACCTGTAACTTTTAGGAAAAATGGATTTTAAGGTGTTTTGGGGTCTTTGAATTCAGATAAATAAAACTGATGTTATATATCTTTGCTAGAAGAGGGCGTTCATTACAAGGTGATTAGTATAAATCTTACATCTTTACGCCCCAACTAAACGTTTAGTTGGAAATTACAAAAAAAAAAAGAAGAAAAATTATCAAATAACATTATATTGATCAGTAAGAGAAATTCATATATATTACACATCAGATTTTTAATGATTTTTTTGAGCCAATAAAAAGGAGGAAAATAATTATTATTATATTTTACACTGTAAAAAAGTTTGATGATTGAATTAACTAAAGAAAAGAAAATCAATAAAAACTAAATACATTTAATTATCAAGCCAAATAATGGTTGGCAGGAATCAAGGAAAAAAATTGTTTCAACTTTAAAAATGTTTATTTTTTTGGACGTTTTAGACGACACCTTTTGATGTCCAGGCTTCAGGAACTGTCAAAAAGAAGGAGAGTTAAATCTCTTCATATCTTTAACTAGGCCGGTCTTTATAAAAATTCATCTTCATATATTTTTTTTTTATACGAGGCATGTCCAGTAAGTAAGTAAGTGTACTGAGGCTCTCGCGGCCGGAGGGGTTTTTGTTATCGACATGTTGGCTACACTCTCGTGTAGCCTGATTCCTCCCCTCCGCAACGGGGAGGAATCAGGTTCGAGGTCAGTACGTTGAGAACTGTCGACGCGACAATACGTTTCGTGAAAAATGTCAATCCAATCTGCTGCCAAGTGAATCGAGTGGAGGCCGGGCAAGAGTTTTTGAGACGCTACAAACTCCATGGAGATGAATTTCTCCGCTCCATCATTACTGTAGATGAAACTTGGGTTGCACACTACACACCTGAAACCAAAAGGCAGTCTCAACAGTGGCGTCACATCTCTTCACCCTCCGCCACAAAGTTCAAAACCACAATTTCAGCCAAGAAAATCATGGCATCCGTGTTTTGGAACTGTCAAGGCATAATTTTAATTGAATATATGCCTCAAGGAGAGACCATCAACTCTGCAAGATACAGTGAGACCCTGAAAAAATTGCGGAGGGCGATTCAGAACAAAAGGAGAGGCATGCTGACAAAGGGAGTCTGCCTGCTGCACGACAATGCCAGACCACACACGTCCAACGCCACGAAGGAACTGCTTGCCTCGTTTAAATGGGATGTCCTGAACGATCCCGCGCATTCCCCTGACCTAGCACCTTCATATTACTATTTCTTTACCTCCCTGAAGCTGCACATGGGTGGAAAAAGGTTTTCAACCAACGGGAAGGTGGAGAAGTGGACGAAGGGGTTGGCGGGAAACTACTTCGAGGAAGGCATCAAAAAATTAATACCCCGGTTCACCACCTGCATTGAGAGGAATGGTGACTATGACGAAAAATAGCTTACATATGTACTAATGTAACCAGGTAATTTTTTTGTTCAAATAAAAATTTTTGTAATCTACAAAAATTCAGTACACTTACTTCCTGGACATGCCTCGTATATGGCAGCCAAACAATATAGACTTATTTTCACTGCAATTCTCAATTGCTGAAATTTGTTCAAAAATATATTTTTCTACAACTCACTTTCAGTTTTTCTGTAACCATTCAGTGAAATGGCTCTTTAGAGCTAATTAATGTCAGAAAACAATATATTCATTGTTTTCGGATAAATGTTCAATTAAATGATGAATTTAAAATAGGTATCAAGTTTTAAAGATATCGTTGGAGCCACTGTTAAGAAATTTGACAAACTGGGAAGACCTTTTATTATAAAATGGCAATTTCGACTCTTTTCGAGAAGGGGTGCTTAAAAACCTGTATTTCTCATTTATAAGAAAAAGTAAAAAGGATATTATTAAATGGGTCCCCGGTCTTAATTTACCAGAGTTTTGTTTACCATGGAAGCAAATATACGAATCCTATTTGTTTGAAAATATTTATTGACTGTTGATATATTATGTTATGAAGAAATTTGGTGAAACAATACAATTTGGTTATCGGTCAAAACAGAAACAATTAATTTTGCCAATGTTTCGACAGAGTTTCGTGTCTTTATCAAGGCTTTAATATATAAGCGGTCTTGAAAGTGTGTAAAAAGAATTTAATGGAACTTTGAAACTTACAGTTGATACAACAAGAAACATAACACATAAAATTAAATGTTACTGGTTACTTGATTTAAATTATCTATCTAAATGAAAAAAGTCATTTTTTCTTTCTCTTACCAATAATAGTAAGAGAAAGTATTCAGATCGTGGTAGATTGTGGAAATTCTGCTTTCATCGGAAATAAACGTTCTGAGATCCCCTGAGTCCAAAAAAAGTGGTTTTTAGTAAATGATGTATGCGTGTGTGTGTACGCGGATATATGTGAAAAAAATATCTCAAAAACGAAATATTGTAAGAAACTCAAACTTGATATTCCGATTAGATACCACCATCGATGCATCAGAAAGGAAGATTTCGGGCAAAATACATCAACCGAAAGTGCCACTTTAGTGATTGGTTTTTTCGTAATTTTCTCGAAAATGGCTCAGGCGATTTTCTTTAAACTTGGAACATCAACTACACATACAAAGAGCTACACAACTTTTATTTGAAACATTTCTTCTGGGAAATTCATTTAAGAGTCTTTTTGTGGGAGGAGTGAGGTAAGTAGGTGGGGGTAGTTTTCAATTTCCTGTTATTTTCTCTAAAACGGCTCCAACGATTTTCTTTAAACTTTAAATATTAACTACACGTATAAAAAGCTACAAGTTTTATTTGTGACGTCTCCGGGAAAATTCATTTACAGGGACTTTTGGGGGAGTGGTGGGGGTTCCTCTAATATACAATACTGTCAACTAAGTAATATTAATAAGAATTAAATATGTTTTGAAGAAAATCTGTTGACCGGAAGTACGTCTTTACTGAATAGGTTTTTCAGTTTGTTTGTGATTTTCTCCATAAAAATGGCCGACGGTTTTAAACACTAATATGTATGTATATTACAAGTGGGAAGAAAATTTGCTATTTCGCAATAAAATAAAGGTTTTTAGTAATAAGGTAGACACCATATTTTTTCATTTGTGTAGATAATTTAAAACAACTAGTAACTTTTAATTTTTATGTTTCTGTGCTGTAAAAAAATGTTGAAGTTTCTAAGTTCCACAAAAAGTTCTTTTTCCACATCTTCAAGACCATTTATATATTTAAAGCCTTGATTGATTGGTGGCACAATTGATTGTTTCTTTCTTGACCGATCCTCACCAAATTTCTCCATAACATTCTATGTGTTGTAAAGTGAAATATTAAAAGATTAATAATATCTTGTGATTTTTAAAGGGGACATAAAAACTACAAGTCAGATAAAACAAGTTAAATCTGGAAGTCAGGATATGATCCGGTCTTTTAACCAAGCAATAAATGATTTGAAAAGAATAGCTGAAAAAATGAGAAATCCTTCGCCTGTTGTAGAGTTAATGGTAGGTTTTGGAATCAATTGGTCATTGTTATATCATTCTTTTAGACTTTATTATTTAACAATATTTGCGTTTATTCTTAGTTTATAAATTGGTTTTCGTAGGAAACGGACGACATTCAAAGCATACCATCCAGCAAAACAGAAAGTTGGCATTCATCTTCAAAGATAATTAGTCAAGTAACTAATATAAGTACGCAAAGCCAACTAGTGTCATCTTACACTGTAGAGGAGGTGAACATTTTATTTATTTTTTATTATGTAGTTTTATATTATTAATTTGGAATCATTTTATTGGTGCATAATTATTTTACATAATTCTAGTAATGTTAAGTAATACTAGAAAAATTAACTTAGGAGTGAAACATATCATTTTAAATAACTGTTAGTCCGTTAGTTCTGTCATAAAAATAAAGTTAAAGAGAGTTGGTATATAGATTTAGATTTAGAGCGGATAGTAGACTTCCTAATTGTTCAACATAGAGGCGTCCTACTGGTATCCCAGCTAACTATATGAAGAGCAGAAACTGATACCCTACTATAGGAATCCCCACTTCTCAGTAGTTGATGTATTGAACTATATGGATTAACCTATCCGTGTGCAAATGTAGCTTTCAAAAAACAAATATGCATACACACACATACTACCATAATAACCTTCACCTACTCAAACTCTTGTGATACGCAAGGGAGCTACAATTGATTTAGCTTTTTCTCTCCACCTATATTTGGAAAGCACTTTTTTTAAAAATTGGATTACTATTCAATTCGATTTCCTAATTTCTCTCTGACTTTTCAGAATCAGAGACCATACATTGTCTAAAAGTAACTCCTTTCATTGTCTAAATCATGATGGTTTTCTTGTATAAATAAATAGACTCACAATTAAATTTACCAGTACTTTTCTACTGTGGAAAGTAAATAAGATGATTTCATTGATAATTTTAAATTTGCGACATACTCTTGAGATTATTGGTCAACTTTGTCTATGATTCAAAGATGTGAATAAAATTTCGTATTAACTTTTCGCATTATCAGAGAAAAATTTAAAAAATCCAAAAATGATGTAGGAGTAAAAGAGGAAGTTTACTAGGTTTATTAAAAATAAAATATTCTTTGCACTAAAGCCAAAAACATGGAACACATCTCCATAGTTATAATTATTTTTTTCTTGTCAAATAATTTTTATTTATTATTAGTAACGTTCAGAAAAAAAACTGTACTATGAATTATAGGCCTTTTCTCTTGCACATTGTTTACTTCTTCAAACATTATTAATAATAATACTGTATTTATGAATATAATACATATTACAGCGAGTCTGATGTCTTACAATATTTGTACAACAAATATAAACAAAAAAATAATAATAATAATCCAAAATAGCAGATTGATAACTAACAGTAACTAATAAATGAATGATTAATAACAAAAATAAGAATTATTCTTCGATACAAAATAATCTTAATTTTAACACATTACAGATATAATAATAAATACTGTTTAATTGTTCATTGTTTGATATATTTAATCAATTTAATAGATTATCACTATCTGTTAGAACTTGTACAATATATTTACTTAAAAATTTATTTCTATAAGATAAGTAAATAGGACATTCCAGCAGAAGATGTTTTAAAGTCTCTAACCTTTGGAGGTTACATACACAACATATCTTTTCGCTATCATTGTAACTAGTACCTTCAATATACAATTTAATGCTAGTCCTGTTACATAACTTAGCTTCATAATTGTTATGTCGTAGTTAGTACCTAGAAGGTAGCTATTTGGGAGCATCCGTGTTGATGGGGTTTTTTACGCTACTGCAAAAAGCTTAAAAGTGCCAACCTAGTTAGATTATGTGGTTTGGTGGTATCCATATGTTTCGATCCATGTTGTTGATCTTGGGTTTTATTTAATGTGTTAATATAAGGAATCTAGCAGTAAAGTATGTTACACTAAAAATGCTTCCGTTGATTGTATCTGCAGAGATAAAATACTTTACAAATTACTTATTGTATGCTAAAACCAAATTAAAGACATAATTGATAATTTCAGCTACATAAATTTCTGAACCTTAATTTCCGTGAAGAGTCATAAATAATTCATTTAAAAAATAGCGGTATAGAATTTATTTGAAACAAAAATTTTATCTTTATATAAGTTCAATTTGTATTAATTTACTTTAAAATATATGTCTGCGAATAATGTATGATTTTGAAAGTTACAACATTGCCACGATTATGTGAATGGTGAATAAAAATATACTGATCTTGCTATTTTATTTTTGTTTATAAAAGACATATTTTATCGGTTTATTAGAATAATAATATAATGTTAAAAGTATTGCTTACGTTGCTTAATAACCTGTTGTGGAAAATAGATTACCCACTATTTCAGGGAACAATATGTAATCCTAAAGGGTTTCCACATATCACAATATCCACACTTCTCAATAGCCCTTACACTGGCATCTCAGTAAAATCGTAAATTACACGTGAATTATAGAAACTGAAGTGGTAGTTATTGTGTGCAACTATATAGGTTTGCGTTCCTATAGACAAGCTCTAGTATATACCATCGAACACTTTCACCCACACTTCCTTATGGCAACCTTACACATGATTATAGTATAAGATATGAAGGGAGTTGCAATAGATCTGGTTACTTTCTATCCACCTTCTCCAAATATATCATGTTGTGAAATCTGGAATAAGAACTTGGTAGCGCTTGAAAACATCAGAGGTTTCTTCCATGCTATGAGCCTGCTTCATTTTGTAGTCATGTCCAATTTCAGGCTTTCCCCATCTTCTATGCAGACTTGTACAAGAACCAGAGATAAGATAGTCGAATGATTCTAAAGATTCTAAAGATTCTAAATGATTCGAAAGATTCTAAAGATAGTCGAATGCTCGAAAATGAAGCGTGCTTACTTCTTTTTATTGTCCCCTCCCTCTGATAAATTGGCGTCACGACAATTTGTTTTATCACAAGTTTTACCGATCAAAAAATTGTGTGTATAGGGATAGGGAGCTGGCCATCATAAATTTCCAACCTGAAGATACAGGAAGGCAGCGTTACCGATTATTTCCGAATCACCTGCCTAATTCCTTCCTATTATCACATCAAATAAAACAAGATAGAATAAGAATATTGTTTTTCAGTTTTCTCTTTAGATAAGCACGTCCTTGACTTTTATTTCTTTTACCAATGATTAAATCATTGCTATAGTTTTTTAACTAGGTATTTTATTAATACTAGATTATTTCTTCTTTATTTTTGTTTTATAACGGTAAAGTCGTCAGCGGAAGGAGAGAATATTAAAACTGAGGAACACAGACTGAAGAAATCACCAAGTCCGCCATTGAAAAAGAAAAAATATTTGGCGCAAGAAAAACTTGAAGACGAAGGGAAAGAACCTTATTTTACCACTCCTCTAGAAGATGCGGTTATTGAAGAAGGAAATCGTTTAATACTTAAATGCCGGTAATTTGAACAAAATTAATATACTTATCTGTATGTCAACGGACAATTTAGCATTTTTCAAAGAAAAATATTTTGAAAGCTTTTTATTTTTTATCTGATTTTTATTGCTAGTGAAGAAATGGCGCAAGCAATCTATAGAATTTTTCTTTTTTATTGCTCACAGATTTATTATTCTAAGACGTTGCACCGGTCACTGTGAATCAGCAATAAAAATATAAATTTTGTATCAGGGAGGATTTGTGCAAATGCTTGGCTCAATCAATGCTTTAATTGATAATTGAAAAAAAGTTGTTAACTTTTCACTGAATATGTATCTTAAGTGAAACTGTATAAGAAGTAATCAAGAGGTTAAAACTATGGAATTAGATTGAGGGATATCTTTGGCACTGTACACAATCCGATTTATAATTGAATCTGTTTAAATTAATTTTTCAAAAATTTTATCGATTTGTGCGACCCCTTTTTATCATCGTTCTAAATAAAATTCAACCCATGGATAAATTACTGTTGGTCACGTAGAAAAATTCATGATTTTTCTTCTTAAATAAGACTCTTTATTCTTTTATTTAATAGAGTCAGAGGTATCTCTACCGTCTCCAATTTCCCCGTTCGCTTTTTACTGTTTTATTTCATGCGCCCATGATGCTATTTCTTTCGCATCGATATATCATTTAGAAGGGGCGGGTGTTGGTGTAGTGGCTTTGAGCATGGACTTGTATCTGGAAGGACCTCAGTTCGAGTCCCGCGCATAAGTGCTAAATGATATATCAGATTTAAAAAATGTTAATTAGTAAAGTAGGTGCTTCCACCCCCATCCACGACTCCTAATTTGGTAGTTGGGCGTTACGCCCGCCTGAAAAAATAGGCATTACTTTACTATATCATTTAGAGTAAGCAATGATTATAATTTTGTATTGTTATGTCTATTTTACTGTATTAATGAAATTCATAACTGCCACAAATATCTAAGGTAATGATTGCTAACACATTGTGGATTCGCTGCATCATTGTGGCTGAAGTGATCGATGATTCACGTTTTTACCATATCCTTTTAAAGCCGTCCAGGCTTTCGCCTTAGTCCAAACGCGCAGAGTTTTCTTATCCGACAATCCTTAAGTTCTAGCTAACCAATACGAAAACTATCGGGATGATGAACACCATTTACTTATTTGTCGACAGATCTAATTATCTTACTTAACATCTTATAGATAGAATAAATGTGAGACTTATGTGAGCAGTGATCAGCGGACAAACCTAATCCTTTTCGACAAACCGATTCTTTTCACCAAATAGAAATCCGGGAATCGACCGTTTAGGGACGTTAGATCATGGCATCAGGAAAACAAAATACCAGATTTGTGTCTATTGTACCAGATACAGGTTGTCTTTTTAGAAACAATATTAGTGGCCAGTCGAAGACCGGTCCATGATGGATGGTACTAAACCTCCCACATACAATTAACCAGTGTGGTACGTGATAGGAACATTAAGTTGAAGTCTCTTGCACTAATTGATGCCTTACTCTGACAATGAATGAGAATGCGCAACCGGTCAGAACCACAAAAATGAGCATCTAGACGAATAAAATCATAGATGTCATCCAGCATTGCGGACCCAACTTCATATTCAGCTACTTCAGAATTCAACCTTGTGTTTAGAGACCAGGGAGGCGTTCCAGTGGGTTTCCTATATTCATTAAGTCTTAACTTGTTCCGGTTGACCCGAAAAAAATTGCGTTTCTGGTTAGCACTGTTTCTTCAGCTAACAAAATTTCACCTCACAGGATCGAAATTTGTTATTAATTCGATGAAAATGTTTGAACACCATTTTGCTTCTATTTTTTAAAAAGGCGAATGCCTGCATTCGCAGATTCGGTTAACCCTGTCACTTTTTCTCCATATCGGATAATAATGTTCCTTTTTCAACATGAATGTTGTTCTTTTGAAGAACTACCGCTCTTTTTACGGTCTCTACAAATCTCTATTTTGGCGATTGAATGATTTTTCTTTAAGAAGTTCCCACTTATCCAATGCCAAGGCTCTCGCCGGTTCGTAAGGCGAGGATCCGGGTTCGTTTACAAGGGGGCTCCGTTGGGTTGACATAGCATCGTCACTAAAAGTGGGGAGTTGTCTGAATCCCAATGGAAATCGCAGCTTGGCTCCACCTATGCTATTGTACCAAAGTTATAGTTAGTTTAAAATGCCTAATTAGCTGAGCTTGCTTATTTGTCGACAGATATTCTTACGTTCGCAGCAAATGTTATTTTAACTTTGTCACCCTATGCTTCTTTCTAAAGTTTATTATCATCTCATCAGATATATTATTTCATTTTTAGGGTTGAAGGAATACCACCACCAGAAATAACATGGGAAAAAGATGGCCTTTTGATAGAAAATAATCCAGATTACCAAATGAAATACAAAGATGGAATTTGTACATTAACCATTGAAGAAACTTTTGCTGAAGATTCTGCAAGATTCACGTGCAAAGCTCATAATTCTGCTGGTTCAGCCGAAACCACATGTTTACTGACAGTAAAAGGTTGGTATCACTGTAAATAGTTTTATGCCTACACCTGTGGTATTATCACTTAGTAATTATTTTTGCCCATTAATCTTTATGACGATATATTTCATTTGAACTTACTAGGAATTAATTTATAACTAATTAATCTTTTTATTTTACAAAAAATAATTGTTATACATTTAAAACTTTTTAGAATCAGAACCGGAAATAGAACAGTCACCACCTATATTTATTACACCTTTAAGCACTGTCACCTGTACAGAAAGAGAAAGTTTAGAATTGAAATGTTTAGTTGGAGGTGTACCGCTGCCGGTAGTGCAGGTAAATAGTTTAACAATTATTGACAAAACATATTCCTAAAAAGACAGAATTTTTTGATTTGTTAATGGAAGAGAGATATTGGATGAATGTGATCTTTGAATTTTTTGGTAATAGCTCTAAATTATCAATACTTTAGGCATAACTGTAAGAAAAAAAATTGTCGTTAGGCATAAAGTAAGAAAAAAAAAATACAAATTTGGATTCAGATGGAAAAAGTTAAGGATGTCAAGGTTATTAATTATATCATAATTAAGAGACACATTATTTTTGGATTCTTTTTTAGTTGCAGTCATCCGAAGTTTTATTAAATCTTAAATAACTTAATTACAAAACTAAATAAAATTTTAAATCTTATATTTGCTGGCAATTTTTACATTTATCAATTTTATAATTGAATCACTAATTTAATTTAGAGCTCCTTATTCTCAGCTTACTCTAAATTATAATTAACAAACAAAAACCAAATTATCATTAGAAAGTCAGCAAAAAATAATGCGAACATTAGGAAAGACAAGTATAAGTAATTCTGGAAATCACCTATTTCACAAAGAATATTAACAATCACCTAACTCACAAGGAATATTTACACATCTTACTGACGCCTCTCTGTGATAGATGAAATTAATTCAGGAACAATGTATTGTATATATAAAAATAACGCAATTGTTGGCAGTGGTTTCATGGTGAGACATGTTTGGATAATGATGCTCAATTCATGATTACATACAACAATGGAGAAGCTGTCTTAAAGAAAGAGAAAGTAAAACCTGAAGATCAAGGTGAATACAAATGTTTGGCCATCAATCCAGCAGGTTCTCAAAACTCTGTAGCAAAAGTCAGCGTTCAGCGTAAGTTACTATATTTATGATTTTAATTATTTTTTTCTTGTCAAATAATTTTTATTTATTATTAGTATCGTTCAGAAAAAAAACTGCACTATCAATTATAGGCTTTTTCTCTTGCACATTGTTTACTTCTTCAAACATTATTAATAATAATACTGTATTTATGAATATAATACATATTACAGCGAGTCTGATGTCTTACAATATTTGTACAACAAATATAAAAAAAAAGTATATATATATATATAAAAACAAAAAAATAATAATAATCCAAAATAGCAGATTGATAAGTAACAGTAACTAATAAAAAAATGATTAATAACAAAAATAAGAATTATTCTTCGATACAAAATAATCTTAATTTTAACACATTACAGATATAATAGTAAATACTGTTTAATTGTTCATTGTTTGATATATTTAATAAATTTAATAGATTATCACTGTATGTTGGTCAGGTACAATATATTTACTTAAAAATTTGTTTCTATAAGGTAAATAAATAGGGCATTCCAGCAGAAGATGTTTTAAAGTCTCTAACCTATGGAGGTTACATACACAACATATCTCTTCGCTATCAATTCTGTAACTAGTACCTTCAATATACAAATTAATGATAGTCCTGTTACATAACCTTAGCTGCATAATTGTTCGCTGTTTTCTAATATTATTATTATAAATATATAAAATTCCCTTGTCCAAAAGAGCAAATACATCTATACAATGGATTATAGTTACTATTCAATACTCTGTTCATATCATTACTCAGAGTGTGGTTACACCATTTTTCTACTATTTCATCTTTAATTTTTGTAACCAAATCCACACTTATCGCCCCACCAATCGTATCAGGGTAGCCAAGATAAAGAAGAATATTATAGAATCGATCAAACCACGATTGTTTGTCATCTTACGATTATTATTTTTTATTGTATGACACCCAAGAATTAAGCACCGTTTTGCAAGATCATTCGAATCTCTGGAAAGCAAATTTACCCACCAATTTAATGCTCTTTTCAGTATAGTTACGCTAAACGGTTTGATACCTAGTTCTAGCCTAACAAAATGATGGGGTGTGCACCGAGATAGATGAAATAAGTTCTTATAGAAAGTCGTTTGCACTTTTTCAATACCCTCCAAATTGCCAAGCGACCATAATTCAGCAGCATAGTGAGCTGTCGCAGCTGAAATAGATTAAACAGACTCGACCTAGTATGCCAAGAAGTTACTTTTCCTTTAATTAAAATCTGCTTCACCCTTCCCGCCGCTTGGATACCTTTGTTTAAAAAATGACTAATCGCCAAACGATAATTACCTGTACAGCTGAAGGGGACGCCTAAATACGTATAACTATTAGTGTATTCTAACAATGTACCAGCTACTTTCAAAGGTAACAGATTTTTACATTTTGGTAACGAACGGAAAACCACAACTTTACTCTTTACGGTGTTGATGGACAGAAAATTTTCGGCACAGTACTTTTCAAGCGTATTTAATTTACTTTGAGCGTCGGAATGCGAATCAGCAAAAATAACCAGGTCGTCAGCATAAAGCAAACAGAGAGTAACTTATTCCGGAAAGCCCACTTTCATAAAAGAATCTTACAAAATCAGAGAGGAATATTGAAAAGAGGAGCGGAGAAAGAGATTCTCCTTGTAGAATTCCTTTCGTAATTCTTATACCATTACTATAGATCACATTATTAAGTTTAACTTGAAATATGAATTTACGTATAAATTTTCAAGTATTCTAATGATTTTGCTGCTGTTACCAAAAGAATACATTTTATGCCATAATATACTATGATTTATATTGCCGAATGCTTTCTGGAGATCAACAAAAATAGCAAACAGATACTTTTTTTTTGACTTTGGTATATAAATGTACCAATTAATCAAATTATGTACTTGACAACAAATATTATTATGTAAAGAATTGTTTTAATTTTTTTACTAAGAGCGCTAGTTAGTTCTGCCTAAGAAAATTCGAAAATTCTTGCCTTATAAATTCATCTTATTTACTGGTTTAAATGTTTATTCAGGCATCATATTGCAGCATAATAACAAAAAAAAAAAGAAAAAAGTTTTATTTAATTCTCAATTCTCATCTGCCATTACAAATCTATCAGTGCATGGACCTCATCTCCTACTTATCCAATTGTCACAGGAGTTTCGCTAGGATCTTATACTCCGATTATTTGTAAAATAAAGCTAATAATTATAAAAAAGAAAAAATAGACAAATTACTGAACGTAGTAACTGTCTGTATTTTTTTCCACTCTATCTTATCCAAACACCTTAATCCTCTGGCCAATTAATCTGAAATAGATTGCTATTATTCCAGCAGATACTGTACCATATCTGCAATTCATCCCACAATCGATAAGATACAAGCGACCAGATCTCAACCTTGTTACAGATTGATCAAAAACTAATTTGTCTAATGCAATAATAATAATAATAAGGAAGTTTCTGCTTTACCGTAGGCGTAGATATATACTCATATGAGGGTTGTAGCGTTACTCCCCCCTCTAAAGAGAAAATTTATCCCCTGAATAGGAGTCAGTATAAAAAAATAATAGAATACTTTATGTCGCTCGGCTCGCTTCAATTTATTATCTTGAATTGTTAGGTAACAAGTGTGTTCCAATCTCTTAACCATTATTCATGAAAATAATCTTTGTTCCAAAATATTAAACCCCTCTCCCAAACTTCTCATACTTCACTTTCGCAATTTGACCCATCTATTAGCGGCAGTGAATCTTTCGTGAAACTGAAGCACCTGAAATAACCTGGGCGAACTTACACCATTGTTGGTTCTAAGTAATTAATTAATCACTTGTTATTTTTATTGCTGTGTTATTCCATTTTATTCTATTTTATTAATATTTCATTTTTTTTTTTCTTTATTGAATTGTATTTTAATTCATATTTTATTTATTTCTTTTATTTCAATACATTTAATATTACTGCAGCAAAAATGCTTTATAAATTAAAATTAAGTAAATAGATATATAATATTTTTTTAGCATTTCAAGAATTTGGATAATATTAAATTGTTGTCAGTCTTCAGTTTTCGGTTTATTTATACCGAAATACCGAAAAATCACGAAAAAAAACTGCACTGAAAATAATTTAATGGAAATTAGTAAATAAAACTGCATTGCTGGGATCGCTACATAAATATAATAACATATACATCTTCAAACTTTTCTTCCTTTGTACGGCGTTAGGGAGAGCTCGAAGCTTAGTTGTCTAATTATCAAATTAGCATTTATTTGACGTGTTGACTGATCGTCAAATTGGATTTCATTATATACATATGGACGAATAAAGGAGGGTGGGTGAGCATTATATCTGCATAACTACATTATATGACAGCGCCCTCTACGTTATTCCCATATCAAAACTTTTAAAAATTAAAGCAATTTAAATTGATGCCCAATTAGTTAAACTGCCGGAAAATAAATATTTACTAAAAAAAAATGTTACAATTAAAATGTCTATAAAGTCAGGATTCCGGTTAAGCGAATTTTAATGTCGTGAATAATCTCCTTACATAACGATGTACATAAATTATATCGAACTGGCAATTTAAAGGAAAATTTTACGTGCTTGCAGTTACCGACAGAACTTTCCAAAAACGCATTTTCTTTGCAAAATGTGTTCAGATAAAAGTGATAGTTTTTTTAAGTATCTATATAGTTAGCGAAATTCAAAGAAAATCACTGTAGCTATTTTTGAAAAACTTGCGGGGAAAAAAAAAATACCAAAAAAAAAAAAAAAAATACGAGGCATGTCCAGTAAGTAAGTGTACTGAGGCTCTCACGGCCGGAGGGATGTTGTTTTCGACATGTTGGCCTGATTCCTCCCTTCCGCAACGAGACCGGTTCGAGGTCAACGTTGAGAACTGACGACGCGACAATACGTTTCGTGAAAAATGTCAATCCAATCTCCCGCCAAGTGAATCGAGTGGAGGCCAGGCAAGAGTTTTTGAGACGCTACAAACTCCATGGAGACGAATTTCTCCGCTCCATCATTACTGGAAATGAAACTTGGGTGCACACTACACACCTGAAACCAAACGGCAGTCTCAACAGTGGCTCACACCTCTTCACCCTCCGCCAAAAAGTTCAAAACCACAATTTCAGTCAAGAAAATCATGGCATCCGTGTTTTGGGACTGTCAAGGCATAATTTTAATTGAATATATGCCTCAAGGGGAGACCACCAACTCTGCAAGATACTGTGAGACCCTAAAAAAATTGCGGAGGGCGATTCAGAACAAAAGGAGAGGCATGCTGACAAAGGGAGTCTGCCTGCTGCACGACAATGCCAGACCACACACGGCCAACGCCACGAAGGAACTGCTTGCCTCGTGCATTCCGCGCATTCCCCTGACCTAGCACCTTCAGATTACTATCTTTACCTCCCTGAAGCTGCACATGGGTGGAAAAAGGTTTTCAACCGACGAGGAGGTGAAGGGGAAGGTGGAGAAGTGGACGAAGGGGTTGGCGGGAAACTACTTCGAGGAAGGCATCAAAAAATTAATACCCCGGTTCACCACCTGCATTGAGAGAATGGTGAGTATGTCGAAAAATAGCTTACATATGTACTAATGTAACCAGGTAATTTTTTTGTTCAAATACAAATTTTTGTAACCTACAAAAATTCAGTACACTTACTTACTGGACATGCCTTGTACATTCAATACATCTGATTCAATTAATTTTGAAACATTCGTATAGGATGAGGTGGTACCGATACCTCAAGCAATATCAGGTTTAAACTTACTGTGGTGAGTTTAGTGTGTGATATATTTAAAATCACACAAATCAAATACATATTTATTGGCAAAAAACATTTTTTTACATAAGGAATTTCAAAACATATTTTTGTGAAAAAGTAAATTTCCAAATTTCCCAAGCAACATGAGACAGTAAAGAGCATAAGGACAATGTAGCTGGTAGAATAAGCAAATCCACTTTCCAACAGCATTCTTCGAATTCGGATTAACTTCTGCCTTTTTATCGAATTTCGTTTTAAAAATGGTTTCTGTTGATTTTTATATTGAAAATTTTTGTTTTATTGAAAAATTAAAAGTAATAATGATAAAATATACCTTTACTGATCGGTTAAATTAATGATTTTTTTAAACTCTAAAAGGCAAGTTTGTAAAAGTATCAAACTGGATCTGTTCTACATAATTTGAAACAAATTCCCATTGTTAATTAGAATATAAACGTTCTGACTTTTAGGGACACGTTAGGACTAAACGAAATTTAAGTTACCAACTTACCATGCGAATCTTTGTTTGAACACTTACCAGAGTTAAAATGCAAACAGTTTTTTGAATCTTATTATTATTCAAGGAAGGGGGAGGGAGGGCGAAATCTACACTATCCAAAGCCTCCCTGGGCCCATATAACTGCCCCTAAAGAATAACAACTATTGGAACAAAAGTCCAGGCCCAGGTTTTACCCATCAACCTTAAAAGGACATAGCTTAAGATCCTCTATCGATATCCTATTCCGGCCGAAGGTCGTAAACCTAATCTCTTCTCAGCCCAAAAATCCGTCATTAGATGCATGGGTGTCTCCTCCTCCGCCTCACAAACTCTACAGAAGGGTCAGGCATGAGCCCCATTGTATAGAGATGTCTCCTTTAACCAGAATGCCCAGATGCCTGAGAGAGGTCTGTGTAAGATACAGGACCCCCCCACACACACTCAAAGCTCCATCCGGACCCCCCCCACACTCAAAGCTCCATCCGGACCCCCAATGAGCATCTTAGGCTGCCGACAACCAACTGCAACCATCCATAAAGATGAGTGCTGTGTGGTCATCCATGTCTGGAAGCCTGACAGACATGTGCAAGATGACACACCAACAGCAGGCTCTGGACCAATGAAAGGGAGAGAGGCCCTAATTTGACAAACCTATCCACCTCCTCATTCCCAAAGATTCCCATGTGACCTGGGACCCAGACCAGAAGCACATCCTTCAGAGAAGAAAGATCTTCCAGTCTTCAACACCAATCTAGAAGTGAAGACACATGAACTAAACGCCTTCAATGCAGCTTGGCTGTCCGAGCAGATACGAACATCCTTTAAATCAGTGTTATGCACCCTCTCATCCAAGATGTAACAAAGAATTGCATTTACCTCAGTCTGGAAAACGGTGGCCCATTCGCCATTTTTTGTATCTTACTTAAGAGAAACAAGTTTTAAATCACTCTTTCGTATTATCATATTTAGTTTTCAACAAATGTGAGGTTCCAGAATCAAAGGTTCCTTTTTCAAAGTGATTATTCTGCTGACATCTTTCTAAGATTTATTTACATATTTTTAATACAATCATTGGGAAACAGAAAACCATGTACGAAGAAACATCTGTAGAACAAATAAAATTTAAACTACTAATTCAATTGGAATCAATATAATAAAGTATAAAACTTATTTTCTTAAATTTTTATTTAACATCTATACAAGATTAAGAGAATTTACGCTTCTCACATGTTCATGTACTTTTGTTTTATATTTTCATAAATGTTTACATTTTATATTTTAGGTTTGATAGAGAGTGAACTTCCAGTATTCACATTGGAATTAACAAACATAATGGCAAGAGCAGGGCAGAAAATTAAACTCGAATGTGAAGTGAAAGGAAATCCAGTACCAAAATTAATTTGGACAAAAGATGAAAAAGAAATCCCAGAAAATTTGCGAGATATTAAGGTAAATAATTAGGAATTTAACACAATACTGGGTATATGGTATTTTTTTTTGTTTTTTTTAATTGAAGGCGCGTCAACATTTATGGTCATTGGCGCCCGGAACCTTCATAGTGCTCTGCCGGCCTCCGGACAGAGTTCTTCGTTACAGACAACACTGTCCATGACTGGACTGTGAACTGTAGAGGCCCCTAGAAAGAAAAAATCTAAGGGCTGTACGGGACAGCTGGACTTGAAGCCGGGTCCTCCGCGTGAGAATCAATTACACTAACCACTTAGCTAGCTATTACCTTCCCTTATCCTTTGTTCTATAAACAAAAAAGTTCGGTAAAAACACTTGAATTTCCGGGTTGAGACCGTGCCAGATTTGGCAAATAAATACCAGCACAATTCTGGTTCTATCTTTGTCAGATATATGGGCCTAAGGTGAATAAGGCTGTATCCAGGGGATTCACGAAATTATTGTTTAACCTTAATTAAAACAGGCTTTGTAAGCATCCATTGGACATTGTCACATCCTGAGACCCGCAGATGCGCTCTCGCCAGCCAGCCAACAGGCATAAGTATTTCCATTTTACAAGGGTTAGTTGTTAGTTGTAGATAGAAAAAGTAGTTTTTTCTTTCTATCAAATGGAATTGGGTCAGTGGAAAAGCTAATTTCTGTAGCTAAAGCATTAAAAAAATAAAGTAAGGGAAACCTAAATTTGATAAGAAAAAAATAATATAATTAGTATGTTTGGAATGAAAACTTACGAAAATATGGTCTCATATAGGAATTTCAGCCAATCAATCTGCTCAGGTCCTTTTGAAGCAATCATCGGCGCAACCACCTGATCCTAGATTGAATATTCACCGAGGAAAGAGATAAATTATGGGAAGGCTGTCATAAAAGCAAAATGTACACTACCTGCCAATTTGCATACATCCTTTCAAAACCAAACCACGAATTATATCTGACTATTTTCAATTTTATAACAAAAAACAATATTCACTCTATGAAAAGTAAAAAGCAAAAACTAAATAATAGCCGTGATTTAGCGGTTCCAAAAATAAACTTTAAACAGGTAATAACATAAAGTAAATAACCTTATTTACAACCCTGGCTAATCTGCACAGATAGGGAGCCAAAATAAGAAAAAAGACAATGAGAAAGAATTATTACAAATTATCAAAGTCCACCCTCCCTATTAACGAACTGAAAAAGTTCACAATATTTCTGAACAAATCAAAGAAGAAAGCTTTAGGCACAGTCCTTTTAACACAATAGCCCGAATTAATTGACTGACGAACGCTTCATGAAGCAGACATTCAAAATAATGTAGGTCATATTCTGCGGAGACGACCGGTCACATGTACAGTTGGGATCAACAATGAGGGTGAACCGGTGAAGGTAATAACGAAATTTCCCATGGCCGCTCAGTATCATTGTCATCTACAAAACCAGTAACAAAGCAGTTCGATGGTGCTTAATATTTTAACAGACGATCAAACGTAATCATGCGGAATGATGGTCCAGAAAATGAGCACTGAGGACATTCTTTTGTAACCATTGGAGAAACTGAATATGACCGGTATGAAATAGAAGTCCAGAGTTCCTGAAAATAGCTTTTGGAAAGTTGAAACAAATTTCTAGGACAATCGATATGATTGTCAACTGAGATGATATATCTCAGTTGCATCAATGTTTCAGGCCACCAAGCTGAATCAAATGATTCCCTGATATCGAGAGGGATCAAGAATACATCCAAGTTTGATTAAGATGAGATTTGATGATCCTATTAACACGGACGAGAGCATCTACAGTCCCAGTCTGAGGCAGAAACCTAAACTGATTTTTACTTTAAATATGCATAAAGTAGTAATGATGTAAAATCCTGCCAATAAATAACTTTTCGAACAATTTACCCAATGATGCAATGAATTTTGGAAAGACCTTTAAGACTGAATATTCTTGAAGACATTTAAGAATATTACATTAATACCGTCTTTACCAGACGTTTTATTCGGATCAATAAAATAAAGAGCATTACTTTCATTACATGGAATATTGTTGTGTTTTAATGTCACCTAATGCAGCTTCTCTACATATAAGATGGTACTCAGAATCACCATCGAAATTATCTTGAGGACCATAGTTCTCTAATCAAGTGTATTATCTTCAGAATTCCCTCCGCTTTCTTAACGATCGATAAAAACAGATAACAACTCCCGCTCTGATATCAGACTATTAGACTTGGAGGAGGTCGACGGGGCCAGCAACGAATCAGCCAGCATGCTTGGTTCTTCGGAATATTAGAGGAGGCGAGATTTTGAATTAAAGGATTAGAGCAAAATAGAAGTGATTTCATGGGACTTTCAAAATTAAATTAAAATTAAAACTTTGATATGGAATTTTGCAATTTCAGTTACTATGTGATGTTGAGATCTTTATTTCGAGTAGATTTTGATAGATAGATTGGAGCATAGAAGGTAAGCTTTACCAAACTTCATACCTAATATAGTCTTTCTAAAATCTACCCCGCCCCCGCCCTAAAACCAATATAAACACTTTTCAAAATCTTTTTTCCCTCGCTCGTGAAACTTTACCGCCACGATTTATTGAATTATTACTTTCTATTACTGCTGTAAGTGATTAATTGTGACTTTAGTGACAATAAAGTACAATATGCGGTTTCTCGAAATTTATTAAAAATTCCGTGACCATATTTTATCAAGCGGGCCTGAATACTAAACCTCTGGTGACAATCAGTCTTAT
The DNA here is from genome assembly GCA_011037195.1 of Triatoma infestans. Taxonomy (NCBI): domain Eukaryota; kingdom Metazoa; phylum Arthropoda; class Insecta; order Hemiptera; family Reduviidae; genus Triatoma; species Triatoma infestans. The sequence goes on from JAAEAF010003515.1 coordinate 52,172, forward strand.
TGCCAAATTAAGTCCCGTGTACGGGGACGGAAGCACCTACCGACTTTAACTTTTTTTTTTCTTTTTCTTTTTAACATTTATTAAACGAAAATAAAATTTAGAAGTTATACGATAGGCTCAAAACTGGGGACGTTGTAGTTACAAATCCACGCTCATAAACCACTAACACCATCACATTACCTTTATATCGAAGAAGAATTAAATGGGCGGATAATACCAACGAATCCCTATGGTATATTATTATATATGGTTCAATCCTCAATATATATATTTTCTTTAAAGATAATGAAAAATGTTTTTTATATCTGTTGAAAAAGTAACTTTGTCTATCTTCAAAACAAAAAAAAAAATCAAAAGAAGGACTTTATGTTTAGCAATTTAAAAACTATAATTATTTTTTTTTCATATAAAAAAACTAATCAAGTTAAAAAAAAAAATAGAAGAAAAAAACTTCATTCTTTAGAAATTATTTAATATAAAAACATTTCATAATTTGCATACTTTTTAAAAATATTTATCATTCCAACTAATTCTATTTTTAAAATAAGAATCAAAATATTTTGCTAGAAATATACTCAAATTTTAATTTCAAGAGTACTAAATGAAATCTCTGGTGACAATCAGTTTGATTTTTGAGGATGACTTCGTCGGCTAATATCTGTTGTTTAATATAGCAATTGTTGACAAATATATATTTTTCTTTTAAAAGAAGTATTTTACTGAGAAGTGGGATGGACTGAATAGAAAGCGAAGAAAATAATAGTTTTTTTTTATGGATTTCTATAAATTACACTGCTTTAATACCTTAATGAATTGATTTTAAACTTTATTTCTAAACGATTATTTCCAACTTTTAATAAAATATACATTAACTTTATCATTAAAAGATTATCTGCTGACAAATTTTTAAATAATTTTTTTTATTAAATACAAGCACTAAACCAAAATTTTAGCATTGTTATAATCTAAACAATATTGAACGCTGCTGTCGATTTGCCAAGATTTAAAGATGGGAAACAGGTGCACTGCTGGGTATTTGGCAATATTCCAGACCGAAAACATTTTGCTCTCCTTTAGCGTATCTTATCATTAAAATTTAAATATTATTTCAGATTTTATAAACAAAACGTATTTAGGGGGAAAAAAGGCGAATTATTGATTATGAATGGAATAAGAGAAAGTAAAAATACGTCTATTGTTACTTTTTAAATTCTGGCTTAAATTTAGGAGAAAAAAATATGTAAACAATTCGTTAAAAAGAGAGATTTTGTACCTCACCTTTTTAATATATTTGAACTTACAATTAATAATTCATAAAAAATGTGAAATGTATTTAAAATTCAACTCAATTTTTAAAAATTAACATTAAAATGAATATGAACTGAGCAATCTTAAAGCTGAGTGCGGGCGTTACAACAAATAAATTAGATTCTTCTTTGAGCCCCTTCTAACTTGTACATTCCCACTCCCACACGAACCCCCACTAATCTGCCATTTAGGCCGGGCTCCAAGATTAAACAACCTAAATCCTAGCGGGATCAACTTTCAGCTCGATCTCTTTTAGACAAATCTGGATCCCTCCCGACCAAGTTTCTAACTGAAACTTTGGGCTTCCATCGCCTTCGTGGGGGGATCGCTGGAGTGTAGAATTATTTTTTTTTAAGGATTTGATAGCATAATTGTAGGTGTGGAGCTGCATTAAGGTAAATTATTATATTTTATACAACAAAAATATAAATATAGGGCAAAATGGAAAGATTTATTCATGCACATTATAACACACCCATAAAAAAAAAAAAAAAATTTAAATTTATATTAAAAATTTTGAAATTTATTTAAAAATGAATTATTATAATCATTCATCTTTCATACATATTTGAAATGGGTCAAGCTAAAAGTATCCTCAAGCCCAAATTTTAGAACATTGGAGAATTATGAAATTTATATTAGTTATGAATAATAAAAATAAATCAAAACACAAATTTCCTTTTTTTTCTAAAATTATACATTACAAAGAACATTGGCCCTAGAAATTAATTAATTAGGTCACTAATTTATAATAATAATTTTTGTATTTAATCTATTACCTTTTTAGATAACAACTGTCGGGGGTCATAGTAGCTTAGTAATCACTGATGCATTCCCGAAAGATGCTGGTGTTTACTCAGTAATAGCAACAAGTCCTGCCGGTCAAGTGAAATCAGTTTCACACGTTCAAGTAAAAGGTAGATTACCTCAAGAATCATCGGACACTGAATTACCATCAGATATGGAACCAGTGAAACCATCAGTGCAGATACATTTGAGAGATCAATCAGTGTTTGAAGGGAAAAAAGTACGATTGGATTGTGTGATAGTTGGTACTCCAGAACCAGAAGTAAGTTTTATAATACTAAAATGAAAAATTAATGTTCTTTGCTTCTTCATAACATTATTTTTGACTATTCTTCAATCAATTTGTTTCAAGTAATGAACAATGTTTAGCTAGAATTTGGTTCATTTGAAATCGGCCTTGTAAGTTTCTGAACTTAACATGCTTGTCGTTAAAAAATATATAGATATTATATTATAGTAGATTAAAGTTTCTCGTCATAAATTTGAAATAAATCAAAAAATTTTTCCTTGATGTTATACTATTTATAAAGCTATTCGAATTTTTCCCCCCTAAAATTCAATACTTTAACCAATTTTTAAATTGGTGATACCCAACATATCTTGCATGTTTTGTAGGTAATCTGGTATCACAACGGTCAACCAGTAAAGGAATCACCAGAATTTCAATTAACATTTCATGGGGACAGATGTTCCCTAATAATACAAGAAGCACTATTAGAAGATGCTGGAACATATAAAGTGGTTGCTATAAATTCCGCTGGTGAGGCAAGCAGTCAATGTATTCTTAATGTACAAGGTACATATATATTTAAACATATTTTAATATTAATCTTTAAACGATAGTTTTTATTTAATTTTAATTATTATAAAATTTTTTGCGTTATAAAAGCGACAGTTTAGTAAGTATATACCACCAATGTAGTTAGTAAAACAGTTAAAAAAAAAAGAAGAAAAGTCATGATGGCGTTTTGCAGAAAATCGTGAAAAACTGAAAGAACTAAAAAGAAAACATGGATGTTGATGGATTTGACTGAAACTTCCATGTAAAATTTCTATTGATATCTAAAACAAAAAGTGCAGTACATTTCCATGATTTTACGGTTTTTAACTTTTGTTGTCCTTTAATTATTTTTTCCTACAAACGTGGTGGCAGTCTATAAGTGAAAGTATATCCCATAATTCTCAAAACTCAATTTGAAATCTGATAGATCGCAATGCTTCCTGTCATAGCAGTAAGAAAAATTAATAAATATCCAGCATACTGCCCAGAAAAATTTTGAAACTAAAATTTATTACACTATTACTAGGCCAAAACAACAAAAACTATTATGTCTTTATTGTTACTTTTTTATTGCAAAAATTATTTATTGTTTTGAAAACGTTTTATTAAAAAAAAAAAAAAAAAAAAAAAAAAAAACTCAAACATAAAAATCCGTTTTATATTTGTTTTTCAATTTCTAACTAGCCATCAACAGCGCGACCGCAGTTTTAGGGTTTAAGGGAGCAGCTTTAAAACCAAATCATCACGACCAAATTATGACTGAGAAGTACTATGCGTTTTTAGATTTCAGATAGTCGTTCCGAAGGTGTTTGAACTTGCAAGTGGAAAAGAGATTGTGGGAAGTAATAGTTTGTAATTAGGTTAACATTAATACCTGTAACCAAAAATTACTTTATTTTCCTTTCGTGAAGTGTGAAAGTTTGAAATCTGTGAGTATATATATGTTGCTTCTATTGTAATAATATTGAGATTCCCCGCATAGACAACTTCTTTCCTAAGGAAATGACCGAAAATTTCTATTTTACGTTCTACTTCTATTAGAAAAATAATTATTGCATTTGTATCAAATTTTAGAAATAAGTGTTGCTGCCGGGTACTGGTATAACAAAGATGTTTGTAAGCGAGAACTTGATATTCTGTTCAGGTAACATCAGGACTTTCGACATGAACATTTCGATCAAAATCTATCAGCCGAAAATCGTCTACTGAATGTTAATTTTTTTTTTTTTTTAATCTGTTGACGATTTTTCTTCTAAAAATGGCCCAAAAATATTTTCGTTAAAATTGAATATTTTTAAAATCAATGAAAATGTTCTCGACCAGTCAATGTTGTAATATGTCTATAGATTTTCGGGTATTGGTCAATGAAAAAATTTTTTAGTTAAAGGTAAACGTTTCGATTATATTTCATAATCTTCCTCAGTATCTGTATACAACAACAAAATCAACAATAAATATATAAAAAAAATTTTTTTACATGAAAATAAAAACTGAAAAATAGAAATACTAAGTGTGTTACGATAACCTAACAAAACTAAGATTTAGTCAGCAGAGTTTGATTTTTTTTAGTTCTTTTATAATTTTTATAATTTTAATTTTTTAATAGATTACTTAATATTAAAATAATAGAATATAATTTATATAATTATAAAAATGCAATAATAACATTTGATGAAAACATCTTAGTTTTGGTAGGTTATCGTAACACACTTAGTATTTCTATTTTTCAGTTTTTATTTTCATGTAAAAAAATTTTTTTTATATTATTTTTTGTTGATTTTGTTGTTGTATACAGGTACTGAGGAAGATTATGAAATATAATCGAAACGTTTAGCTTTAACTGAAAAATTTTTTCATTGACCAATACCCGAAAATCTATAGACATATTGAATATTTTTATTTGAAACATTTTTACTTTCTCTTATTACCCATGGAAACACTAATTTCAGAGGTGACACATTAGGTATCCTTCTAATAGTGGCTTTTTCAATAATTGTACAATTGCATCATACATATAAAGGATTATTAAATATAGAAAATATGCATGCATTGAGAAAGTACAAAATAAACTGATAATAAGTCTCCAAAAAATACATTATTTCGAACGAAAAAACAATATCCTATTTAACATTCCAAGTTGAAAAATAATTTATCAATTGGAACTTGAGTAATGAACTATGGGATATTGGGTGAGGGTATTGCTTCTTTAAATTCTATATATTGACATAATTTGTTATTGTGTGGCGCAAACATGCTCCAAAAAAAATGAGAGTAGGCTTTTCAGGCGTATTAATTTTATTGATGGTTCGGCATATCGATTTAAAAACTACTATCCTTATTAAATAATAATATTTCTTTTTCCTATTAGATGAAATTTGCTGTTTAAAATTGTATTTAATATTCTTTGTCTTGTTCCTCGAAACTCCTTCAAAACACTGGAAATGAATTTATTTCATTTTTCTTCCTGGTTTCTGAATGATCAAGAGTTAATTTTTGTCATCAAAATATTGCGGGATATTAATGCTTTAGAAATTAAAGTAATTAATTTAATTTTAAAAATAAATTGTATTAATTATATTTAATGCAATTTTTAGCTGTCGACAAAGGAGGAGTACATGCGACTAGAGAACCACCAAGCAATAAGATAAACGGTACTCTTGACAAAAGCACAGAAGGTGCTCCAAAATTCATTCAGTTATTAACAGATATGCTGGTGGTTGCTGGAGATACCGTAACATTTGAATGCATTGTAACTGGCCAACCTAGCCCCACAGTTACTTGGGCACTCAACAACAAAGAAGTACAACAGTCTGAAGGGATTCATGTTAGTAGCTTATACATTTGGTGTATGTGTGAAAATGGTTAACTCAATAAAACTACAGGATTTTTTTTTGAGAGAGGGTTCGTGCAGTGAGACCAGCTAGTGATATCTAGTGACCATCTTGTTATTCGTCCCCTCTGGTGCTTTGGGGGAGACTGGCTCATCTGTGCATCCCTTCTAAGTTGAGCTCCCTAAGGAATCTTAATATCTTGGACGGTTCTAGGGAGTGTATTTCCCCCTCCTCCACCTGGCCACGGCCCAGGCTTGTGAATCTTGTTTGAATAATGGCCCCATAGACGTGAGGAGATGAATTGGAGTTTCCTCCATCTCCCCAAGAATCTGCATGTGCTATCTATCATCTTCTGGGCCCAGCTTCCTTAGGTGTCATTAAGAACACGGACCTACCAGGAATATTTAGAAAAAAATCGTCAGAATTGCTATAATAAGAGAAAGATATACAGTGTCTACGATTTTTCCACCATAGGACCTTCATTTTGTTGATTCTGACCGACTTCGAATTCTCATCCATTGTCAGAGGAGTAAGGCTATCAATATGTGTAGAGAGGTAACTTCAACTTTATGTTTCTGTCATCACCACACTCAAAATGAAGCATATTTTGACCCAACCACAAATTCATCAAAAGACATATACTAGTTCAACTAGATAGTTTTAATTTGAAATATGTTTATTTTTACTTCGATGTATCCAATATGGGATTGCCTTGGTGAATATTATATGTGAGTTACTTTTTATTTGAACTTAAAGATGATACAAAAAAAAAGATTGTCAAATTTGCAACCTAAGAAATCTGCACTATTCAAGAAAATAATATCCTTTAATAATTGTGTATCTGTTCTAAATTGAATTTCAGTTTATTTACATGTCAATTACTGGAATCTATGATATTCCAAATTTTATATATTACAAGATTTCAATCCCAAATTATCTTTAAAATATATTGATTTAATTTCAAAATAATTTTTTTTATTTTACTTACACTTAATTCTCTTAATCATTCAATATTAAACTAACTAGATCTGGAAAGGTATGCGAATACTGTAATGTTAACAATTGGTAGAATAATAGAGTCAACTGATGATACATGTCAAATAGTCAAATTCAGTTGGTTGCTGGAGTGAAAATGATACATGTTTTGCAATAGTTCAAAGAAAACATCAAATTAGTGAGAAAGTGTCAGTGTATCATTTAGAAAAAAGATATTTCTACAATTGGGTCTAGAAAAGTTAAAAATAACATTATAGAATCTCCTCTAGATAACTATAAAATTTAGGTATAATTTCCTTTACTCAAAACAAACCTATGAAAATGCTTAACCCATCTGCTGACTTTGCTGTATTTTTGCTTCTGTCTAAAAGTGGTTAAGATAATCCAACAAATAAACATCGCTAATTAAAATATTGTTTAAGAAATTAAACTAATAGAAGCCTAACAAAATTATATAATTAAATCTTCTTTTTTTTTCTGAATACTTGATATCCAATTTCATATAAGTCTCAGATAGTTTACTGATTTTTTTTCTTACAATTGAATAATTTCTGCATTTTTTACCTCTTAATTATTCTGACAAACTTAACACTATATTGTTTGTATTTCTTTGGTAAATATTCACTTTTAAGTCTAGTTTTCTTATCTGTTCATCTTTAGATAATGAGGAAGAATGAAAAATTATTTACGACCTGTAACGATATAATCTTACAAGATATATTAATTGAACCAAGATTCATGTATTCTGATTCTTGCAAACATGTAGCACTACAAACAATTTATTAGAAACAAAAACTGTCTTTATTATGTAATCAATGTAGATTACCGATTGTTCTAAATGATAAGAGAGACACTAATTGTTTTATAGATGAGCCAAGATGCAGATGGTCATTGTACATTAAGAATTACAAATGTTACATCCAACGATAAAGGAGTTTATACGGCAAAAGCTGCCAATCAACAAGGTGAATGTAAATGTTTTTCCCATTTAAATGTGAAAACACCTTTACAATTGGGTTCAGTACAACCACAAGCTGAGGAAAAAACTTGTCCACCCTCCTTCAGCCAGCTGTTCGCTGATGTAATTATTCCGGACGGGGGACAGACAAAATTCGAATGTATAGTCACAGGAAAACCTACTCCAAAAGTTAGTACATGCTTTATATTTTTTACAAGATTTGTATAAATAGCAACTATTAAAAACATAATTAAATTATTTATTGCATTTTGTTCTAAAGGTAAAGTGGTTGTTTAATGATCAACCGGTTTCTGGTAAAAACTTTCTTGTATCGACCAGTGGAAATAGACAAGTTTTAAGCTTGCCGAACGTCACAAAAGCTTTAGCTGGCAAGATCACTTGTTTAGCTGAAAATGAAGCTGGTAAAGCCACTTGCGTTGCAATACTCACTGTTTCAGGTATAGTAATAATTATTTAATGCAAGTTTCAAATTGATAGATCTCATTAAAAGCAACAGCGAAAAACTATTGGATAATAGTGTGTTATGATAAGTCCAACATGACGGCTATACCACTCCCAACCAACCAACTACATTTCCTTCCACTCATTTTAAGATTTACCAATTTTTGAATTTCATTAAACTAAATCTGATAATTTATTAAATGATTTAAATTAATTTTTAAAACTTCTTTTAGATTTTCCTAAAACTGATTTATTAAAATATTTTTTCTTAATTAAGGGTATAACTTGAGATTTTGGTGGAATAATTCAACCAAGGCCAGCCTCATAATTTGAAAGAATATCTTGGCAAAACACAATAATGTTTCTTCATATAAGTTCTCGATGTTCGGCGAATATCGCATATGCTGACTTAATATTTCAACAGTTTTGCTCAGTCTTCTGATCCATGGCTTGTTATGGGGCTCATATATGGGATTTCAGTAATATGATAATTTGGAAAAGTTATTAAGGTTTTCATTAAAGAAATCATTAATCTACTCTTTATTATCTCAATTTATATGGTTTGTCAATAGCCTGATTATTTTTCTGTACAGCAAGTATATTATATTAATTTTTTTTTGTTACCGGTTTATAATTCCTCATTTTATGTTTATTGATTTGTTTATCATAAATAACTTTTTATTTTTCATAATTTTTAAGATCATATGCCAAATTTTCGCATTTGAATTTTCATTCTACTTCATTTTGGAAGTAGATGTTTTGAGGTCTTCTTAGTACGGGGTCAGCCTCCACGTAACCCCGCAGGGCTTTTCATCGAATGATGATTTTCGCCCCGAACCAGCTATTCCCAGGGCTTTAGGAAAAATTACTAAACTGAGAACTTCTTTTATTTATAATTATTAAATTAATATCTCTGATTTACAGAACCTCCAATAACATCACAACTACCATCATTTGATGATCTAAACCTAAACGAAAGTGGAGTATTTGAAATGAAAAGAGCTGTATTTATGGAGTCCTCAACTTCTAGTCATTTTAGTTCCACCATGACAGCAACCGGTACTGAGCCTGTTGTAAACATTCAGAGTAAATCATCAAAATCAGAATTTGCTTCGCAGAAAGTTGGAGATAAGCCAGCCGTAAAGGTTTGTTAATTCAGTATTGTTAATGCTTAGTTAATTTATAAATATATAGTTCTGATGAGCTCACCTGAAAATAAAAAAGTATACATATCACAACTTTACAAGTTGATGGACTACATACTTTGTTTATTGGATGAAGATTAGTATCTCTGAAGTATGAAGAAAAGTAATTCAATTCAAATTTTAATTCCAGTTAACTGTGGAACTAAACTTTGAGAAAAAGTTTCATTTTGTAGTAAATTTGATGCTGTGAAATTATTGGATGTAATGAAACTCGACTAAATGTTTCATATAATTTTTTTCCACAACTTTGATACGTTTGTAAAAAAAAAAATCTGGCGTGTAACACCCACACGGCGTTCTCTTACTACGTAATGGCAAATTTTCTTCACACTTACAGTCTTATTGTTTTTTTTTAAAACCGTCGGCATTTTTATGGAGAAAATCACAGAAACTGACAAACCTTTTCAGTAAAGTCGCACTTCCGCTCAATTGATTTTCTTCACACTGGCAATTTTAGCAACATATTTAATTCTTATTAATATTATTTAGTTGACAGAATTGTATTATAGCACATTAAAAGAAAACATATCCCCACCTACCTCCAATGTTTCCATAAACGAATTTTCCCGGAGAAATGTTGCAAATATAAGTTGTAGCTTTTTATATGTCTAGTTAATATTAAAAGTTTAAAGAAAATCTATTACAGAGAAAATAGCTGTAAACTTAAAATTACTTTCAGTAAAACATCCTTCCGGTCATCCAGTTTCTTCAAACTCAGGATTACGACAACATATTTAATTCCAATTAATATTATTTAGATGACAGAATTGTGTATGTAATATACTGAACTAGCTCTTAGAGGAAATCATAACTCTATACCTCCCGCAAAAGTTCCCTTAAATGAATTTTCCAGGAGAAATATTTTAAATAAAAGTTCTAGCTCTTTGTATGTGTAATTGAAATCGTGTCTTTGTATTGTGTAAGAGTAAATCGTTGGAGCCGTTTTCGAGGAAAACAAAAAAAAAAAAAACAACTAAAAAAAAGAAATTTAGTAAAGTGGCACTTCCGGTTAATGGGTTTTGCCCGAAATCTTTCATGTATGATGCGGTGGTAGTAAACGGAATACCAAGTTTGAACTTCCTACAACTTTTCGTTTTTGGGATATTCTGTACTACACATAGATACACACACACCACGTATAATATATAGACCATTTTTTCCGTGATCAGTGGAACTCAAAACCTGTATTTCCGGTGAAAACTCAATTTCGTAAAACTGGCACGATCGCAATACTTCCGCTTACTATTATTAGTAAGAGAAAGTAAAAAACGTTCTGGTATATCACTCTCATATGTCTTTATTTAGAAAACACATTATTTTTATCAAATTCAAAGATATTTTGATTTATATTTTCAAAATTTAAATTCACATCCTTCTTTTAAAAATGTCTTTAAAAATGAGCCTTTTAAACTCTTTTTAAAACAAATTTGAATGCTGGGGTGTAAAATATAAAAAAAAAAACTACTTCATTAAAATATTTTATACAATTTCAATTCGTATTGAGGATTACTTGTACTTTTTTCTTTTACTGCTCTGTTTAAAAACGCTCACAAATCGTTAACTGAAGTTTCCAAATAAATGTGTATTTAAAACATTTAAATAGTCTGTTCAGGGTGAAATAAAATTTAAAATAGTAAAACATACATTTCATTATTTTATTGAAGAATTTCCAGTGTCATTGAGCTTTAATAATATATTAAAGGTTGAATCACACAAGACTAGTGAATATAAAAATATTGGAGGAATGGAATCTAAAGAAGAATCTAGTGTAACGAAATCTAGTGGCCTGGAGAAATCATCAAGTGGACTGGTCATTGGAAAAAGGAAAAATTCTGCGCCAAAATTTATAACTCCCTTAAATGGATGTATTGTTGATCAAGGATCAGAAATTTTGCTCAGCGCTATTGTTGAAGGTAGGACATAAATAACCATAAATAATCAATAAATATATTAGTACATAAACATAAATAAATATATTAGTAGAATAAATATTCAGAAAAATAAATGCTATAATATGTATGAATCATATATAATCTATAATTCTCAGGTTATCCAACGCCTGATGTAAGCTGGAGTCGCAATGGTGGTGTATGTCCCCAGGAGAGTGAAATCTCTTGGGAATTGGGTAAATCTCAGTTGAGAATTAGGAATGTGAAAACACAACATGGTGGCCGATATTCCTGTACCGCTAGTAATTCTATGGGCACTGCAACGTCATGTGCTGACGTTGTGGTTAAAAGTATGTAATAATAATAATTGCAAGACATTATGAGTGGTTTTATCATATATTAAGTGCAAATTACGTCCAGTTATTGAGTAAAGAAAATCTTACTCAGTTGGTTCAATTGAACGTCTGGGAAAAAAGTTAATGTAAAAGCATTCATATGAACATCTAATAGTTTGATAGAAATTTTCTTTTACAATTGTAAACCTACCGAAAACTTATAAAGGTTATTGCTTATAGGATATTGTTTATATCTAATTTATTGTTATATGCGCAATATTTTCATTATAAGTTTTTTCTTACATTTGATGCAATTCGAAAATTTCTTCTTATAAGTAACTTTAAATGTCTTTTAAATTGAACTGTCAATGCAAATTTTAATAAGTTACAATTTTAACTGGCTTTAATGGTTTAATTAAGTTTAATAAATTTACTTTATTTGTTGTTGAAGTTATTTTTTTGAAAGAACTTACATTTCACGGTAATAGCGTAATTGCTTCAAATGTAAGAAAAAGATGAAAAAGTTTGCTGTACTCTTCGGTATCATCTCTTCATTAGCGTTTAAGCGAAGTAGTAATGATTTCTCAAATAAAGTGTTAAATTTCAAACTTTTTGCTATTACAGAAAGTTCATTTCCGCCGGTAATTGGTCGTCGGCTGCAAGCAAGAACTGCTACGGTCGGCGAAAGAGTTGCTCTGGAAATAGAAGTTACTGGAATTCCAACGCCTACAGTTTTGTGGTACAAAGATGGCCAACAAATCACTCATCCATCATCCACTTATAGACTTGTCGCTCAAGGAAATTGCCATTCTCTCATTATAGATAAAGGTAAAGCTTATTTACGTAAGTTTTATTGAACGTCTATTTATAGAAAATTTTTTGATACTATGAAATTAAATTTAGTGGACCATATTCATTCTGGCCAATATGGAGCAGTTGCCTCTAATGCTGCTGGTGAAGCTAGAAGTACTGCAGATTTACTGGTAATCGATCCGGAACCTATTCAAACAAGCCACTTTGAGACAGAATTCAAGGTGAGCATTTAAATGTTAATTGATAGTTTAATTGAAGATATTGTAGAAGATTAATTTTTCAGTTATATATATGTTTTGTAAATATTAAGTAAATTTATGAACTAACAGGGTATAGAAAGCCAAGTAGGAGCCATTGATTCTCCAAGAGAACTAGGATTAAGAACTGTCACAAGCAGTTTTGCAGTACCAGGTGGGAAAGTTTTAGTTGAAGAGAGTTATAAAAGTGAAAAACATGTGGAAATGAAAGTTCATCAGGCATCCCAATCTGTCAGCGACATATTTGAAGTAAAAAGTAAACCAACAAAAGTTGAATTTCCTGAGTTTGTACCACCAGAACCTCAAAAAGAAGAAGAAACTGAATCTATATCTACCAAAAGTGCTTTGGATTTTTTTAAATCAATAATAAAGGAAAACGAAGAAGATTCGAAAAAGAAAGTAGAACCTAAACATGAGGTAATCAAAACGTCAGAGAAAAAAGCTGTAGAAGAATCTACACAGTTCCAAAAATCTTTCGGCAGTTTTGAAATATCTTCAGCCGATAAGAAATGGTCAACAGAATTCAACGTTAGTGACTACCAATTGGAACCAGGCCCTCCTCCTGAAATGGGTTACATCCCAAAAACATCTGTTGCCAAGCAGAAAGACGAAATGGCTACCAGAGTTAAAAAACTTGAAGAATCACATAGAAAACTCTCGGAATCAGAAATTCCATCTGGTGGAGTAAGAATATTTCCAGCACAATCTCAAGAAAGTTCTATAAAACCAGAAAAATTGAATCCCGTCATAGAAAAAAAGGTTATTCCTAATGTATGGGAAGGGAAAAAAGAAGTTGTAGAAGAACCTATAATTCCAAAGAAAGTTGAACCACCAGGAAGAGATGAACAGTCTGTATTCAAGCAAACATTTGAACCCACTAAAACGGACATTGGCTTGGGAGTGTTCCGTCCTGTCTCCTTTACTCCCTCAACAGAATTTGCTTCAAGTGAAAAAAAGAAAGTTGAGCCACCAGGAAGAGATGAACAGTCTGTATTCAAGCAAACATTTGAACACACTAAAACGGACACTGGCTTGGGAGCGTTCCGTCCTGTCTCCTTTACTCCGTCTACAGAAGTTGCTTCAAGTGAAAATGTGTGGGCGCCAACGATTAAAGATGAGCCAGTTCAGAAAACACAATCTTTCTTACAAAAGGATTCTTCTTTTAAATCGTCATTTTCATCCGTGAAACCGTTTGATACAAAACCAAGTGCTCCTGCAGTGATTGAGAGGCCAAAGTCACCATTTCCTTCCGCTGATGGCTTGGCAATGGATAGATTATGGGCTCATAAGCATACAGAGAGTTCATTAAATACTGTTTGGCCACCTCCAGATTTTCAACAAACCACCAAATCTGAAACAAGCTCATTCAAAAAAGAATCACAGATTTCAACGGTATCTGAATACAAGACAACTTCAACGAATATTTCACAACCAAAACCAGTACCTCCGGTAGAAATTCCAATGCATCCTATATATTATATAGCTGAAACACATACGACTCATACAAGTAATTTAAATCAGATTTCTAAAAAGTCAGATTTTTTTGAATCTACACAAGAAAAAAACGTAGTGACTGAAAGGACAATTCATCCATCTGAAGCAAAGAAAATATTTGATGTCCCCGCACCACCACCAACTGTTCCAAGACCACTACCAAAAAAAGAATCATTTCGTCCTACTGCACCTATTCAACTTACTGATGATCTTGATCTGCATTTGGAGCCAGGTCCACCACCAGAAATAGGATATGCAACACCACCACCGAAAGAGAGAAAACAATCTTATGTAGAGATGATTGAACAAGATTTAGAGAAAGATTTAGATCGGGAACCATCGCGAAGATTGGTCGGAGCTGTAAGAACAATGCCACCTCCCAGAAAAGAAAGTTCGATCGAACGACAGAAATCAGTACCGTACGAAAAAGTTGAAATTAAAACATCAGAAAAGAGATCAAGTTCATTAACCGAAGATTTCAGTACAAGAACATTCCCACAACCACAATTTTATCAAAGTAAAATTGAAATATCCACCACTCCCAAGTTTGGTACCCTACCGAGACCTTCAAAATTCACCAAAAAAAGTACGGAAAGTGATTATGAAAGTGATTTGGAAGGAACAAAAATTAAACCAAGATGGACTCCATGGGATAGCGATACTGATGAACCTTATTATAGAAAAGTTAAACCTCCAGAATTCACTCAGCAACCAAAACGGTCGAGATCAGTTCAGCCGGAACCTTCATTACCACCAGACGAACCACCACTTATGATTTCAACCAAGAGTTTCACTACAATGGAGAAGCAAACAAAACAGAGAGTAGAGTCACAATTTAAATCATCAATGAAGCAAACGGAATCACTATCAACTCCTCAACATCAAGTTAAACCTGCTTCACCTCCCAAATCTGAATCGCCAAAAAACAAAAGACGTGAGCCAGCACCTCCTGATGGTTATGCGGCAGACACAGATGAACCACAAAAGATACAAAAACAGAAAATTAGTGCTCAACATACAGAAAAAACGTCAACATTTCAGCATTCTGTAAAGCAAGAAAAGAAAACACTTCCAAGTGCTGCAACCATTCCAAAGGTTTGCTGTTATTCTCATCAACTTGATTAACATTGTGGTGTTCTTTCTTTGAAATTGTTTTCAATAACAAAACAAAAATAATAATGTAGAGTGTGTATTGCCAATAATGCTTATTATATTATAAATAAACTGTATCATAATAAGTTTTCTCTGCCTATTTGCTTTTAGACAGCTTGAAAGTCAACTTACGTTCTGTTACTGTTTTTTGCTTTATCATATAAATAATCCATAAAGTATTGGTCCAGATTTAATTGAAGCTTGATGTTTGTTAATCACAATAAAATGCAACATAATGCAAGAGAAAATTTAACAAGTCAAAAGTGATTTATTTATTTCTTTCTTAATGTGTACATTTCTTTATTGTTTGCAGTAACCTTTAAAGTAAATTTCATATATACTTCATAGTAAAAACTCTTCATCGAGAGTTAGAATTATCATCAAATTATACTAGTTCCTTCAGTAAAACTTAATTATCTTCAATTTAGAATGAGCATTTTATTGATAACCTTTTTTGAAATTATAATAAAATGTAACAAATAATCATTTGAATAAATCGGACCTAATTCCTCAATAGCTACTTATTTTCAGATTTCTTGGTTGGGAAATCATAATTTCTTTTATCATTTTCTCTACAAAGTGTTTGTTACTTGAATATTATGTATTATTAAAATGAACGGCGATGTTGTTATTATTTCCAAATATTATTCTCTTTCACGCGGTATTTATAAAATTATTTCTAAAGACAAATATTTTAACGTTTAATTTATATATTTTAATGTATTTACTTTTCTTTTTTCCAGGATGTGCCCATTACATCCACATTAGAACCATTCCCATTCAAACCCTCTGCAAGCACTCGGCCTCTTCAAGTTACTGTACCACTCCCCTCTTCACCATCGAAATTTAAAAAAGGTGAATTCAAAGAAAGTGATTACGAAAGCGATTACGAAACAAAAATACCTCCAGTGTGGGCACCAAGTCCAGTTTTGCCAGAGATGAGTTTTCGTCCTGTCCATCCGCATTTGTCACCAGCACCACAACCAAGTCAATCACAGCAAACCAGAGAGCCAACGCCTCCAAGTCAATTTGACAAAGGACCAATCAGACCTACACCACAAGTAAGTCAGGCGATTACTATTATTTCGATAGAGGCGATAGTATAGTAATTTTGCTCTAAAATTAAAAATTTCCAGTGCCTAACAATTGTTTCAATGTTAATTGATCCTACTATATTTATGTTTGGTGAAGAAATGAATTGTTTGCCAAAACGAAACCCTTCAAACAGCAAAGAAAGGAGAAGTCCTCTGAAATAGCTGTTTTTATTGGGGGATTGACACCAAAAGGTCATGTTTATGAATTCATAATCAAAATCCGTGAATACATTTAATTCTCCAGTTTTACGTATGATTATTCAATACACTGTCACGGATATCAAATCCGCCTGTTCACACCAAAGACAAGAGCGCTAGTTACTATGCTACTAGATAGGGGTGAATAGTTACGTTTTCTGTTTAATATTATTAATGAACTAGTGCATTTCCTCGTGAAGTATTTCGAAATCTAAGATTTGGAAAGAGTATTCTGGATTATATTACTTTTTCTCACTTTGAAGTAATTGGTGGTCAAAGTACATATTAATGGGATGGGGTACTCTTATATAATAGCCATGTATTAAAACTGCCATGTATTAATACTAAAAAATACTCCATACTACTTACTTCACCGCGACCACCCTCACAAGATATATGGTCGATCCATAGAACAGATCCCCAACCTGTTGGAAATAATGTAGACATCATTATTTAAGTTTTACAGTGGTGACTGTCGCATATAGATAACACAAACGATATAAACTGGAATGAGTGAACCAAGAAGCCCTACTGAACAACTTATCAAGAGAAGATTATTATTTAAACAAGAATATTTTAATAATATCAAACATTTCTCCTCTTGTGTTCCGTGTGTTCTCACGTATTGGTCTAGTGGCTAACGCACTCGCCTTTGGTGCGAGAATTCGGAGATTGATTCCCATAGGGGCAAAACTGGTGTTGACCGAGCGTTGTGAGAAAAAGTGGGAAGCTACAAAGTTGGGAATTTGCAGCGTGCTTCCCAATAAAAATCGCCCTTCACGGGCTGTTGCGCACAGGTTTATTTATTTATTTATGTCTCCTCTATATTTATATCATCAGAACTAAATATATTAGTTAAATCTAGCCTTCCAGTACATTCTTGGACACATGTTTGCTTCTTGTTTCTAGCTATCTATTCTCCTTAATTTTTATTATCTATATAAGACACTCACCACTGAAGGTAATATCATTAAATGTAAAACTTAACTAATGTTATCTACACTAAATTCATAGTAAACTTAATGCATGTACCAAAGTTTGTAACGGGCCGAAACGTCACAATAACCTAAATTAATTTTCGTTAGACGCTTCAATAAAATAGTCCCTTCCGGGTTCGAGTCCAGCGGTGCTGCCCTTAGATTTTCTCTTTCCAGGAGGCCTCTACAGCTCACTTTCCGGAGGCCGGTAGTATACTGAGAAGGGTTCGAGAGCCAATGATCATAGATGTTGGGAAAAAATCTTGACAACCAAGGTTCCTTTGATCAATCGAGGCTTTATTGGTATACCAAATAAAATATTACCATTAGCCTCATGGTAGCCTCTGATACAACCTTAAGACCAGCGCTGCTATTCAAAACGTTGAATACGATGAATATGCTTATTCCCATAAAGTGTACTTCTTCTAAGGATAATCAATTTTACAGAGTACTTACGGTCCACCGGTGAATGCAGTGGAAACGTCCAACACAATGAGGTTCGCTGAATCGACTTCGAGTTCACATCGTGTTGTCAGTATGCAACAAACAACAAGAGTTGTATCATTTGATCAAAAAAAAGCTACGCGACAGACTTCATTGCCAACCAAATTTGTACCTAAAGGAGAAGCGAAATGGATGAGTGATAGTGAATCAGAAACAATGGCTAAAACAGTTGCAGAAGAGAAACGATTGCAAAGAGTGGAAGAAATGAGAAAACGATTTGGTGAAAAATCTTCTCAAAGTGTAGTAGATTTAAAACCTGGTGAACCACCTACATTTGAATATGCTCCTCCAAGAGTACCATCCGCTGCTTCTAGTAAGTTTAAAATATTTAATAAGAAAAAATATGGTGTGAAAAACACACACACACACACACACGCACACTACTTTCTCAAACTAGTACAATTATATATAAAAATGACAATTTTTCTATAAACTCAATTTTACATATTTCTCCTAAAATAATATTTCTCCCCAGGTGGTGGGGGATAAGTACCAACTTATAATAATCTTGGTAGGCGGAGAAGTGATGATTATATTCTAGCTCTTTAGAGCGCACCAAAAATACAGAAATCTTGATAACTCAATTCTATCAATCAATCAAAATCAATTCTTTTTCTTTAAATATTACACATAAAAGTGATACGTTTATATCTGTACAGTCAGTATATTAAGTAGAAAGGAAAACGTTATAGACGTTTTAGAGAAAATTCAAATATTTATTCTGTAAAGTCGTACTTTCTTTCGGACAATAGATTTTCTTCAGATTGAAATTCTAGCAATGCGTCTAATGTATATTTATATTATATACATTGAAATGGTACTTTATAGGCAAGCTCAATGTTACTGATTCCCCCAGAATTTGATTTTCGACAAATAGGGAAGCTTTATTCCTTACAAAGAAAAAAGGTTTGGAGTGTTGTGTCTTCGTAAGATTAATATTGCTCTTCTTTGTTTCTTGCTGTAAGTGTTGTATAGGGTATCGTCGCATTTTTTTTTGGCATAATAATTAGTTTTTCAAAAAGGTGTATAACGACTGATAAGGAAAAAAAATACATTTTCATGATAATAAAATAGCTTGCAAAGAGGCACTGAGGGGGTGCAGCGTTCTTCACGCTCACGAAGCCTGTCTTGAGGTTAGTGATCTGGGTTGCCTGCTTTCGCCTAAGTAAATCGTAAATCATCTATACCCATAGAAATTCTTCTCATTTTTTGCGGCTGTTACGATAATTATGATATAGGTTGCACCCCTAAATCTTTTCTTTCCAGAGCTTTCTATCTGCAATACTCAGTCCGCTATTCTGAGTACCTCTAGCCACCATACTTTCCAACACATTCTCTATCCACCTCTTTTTTGGCCGCCATTGTTTCCTCCGCTCAACCGGTACTTAATCAAGCAATATTATTTTTTAGGCCATCTCTCATAACTCATCGTTTTAACACCCGGCTATATTATGATAGATCCTAGACTCTATAACAGAAAGGATGTTTTTCTAGTTGTCAAAGATTTCTCTTATTACGTTGTTTCTTATTTGTTGGAAACTTGAGGTAACTTCACCTCCAAAAATCCATTTCCAAAAACAGTAGCTTCTCTGGACTAAACTTTTCTTTTAGCGTCCAAGTTTCCATTACATAAAATGTTACACCCATTAGAAAAGAATGGAACATTTCTTTTTAGTTTCCAAGCTTTTTTCCCTATTCCAAGTAATGGCATTCAGGTAATCATCAATTTTCCCGCGCAAAATCTTCCTCAAGAGTTCCGTCTTGGAAAAACCATGTTACAATTTATTTAAATTCAAGGATGTGTATTATGAGATATAATTTATTTAAAAATATAATTCTTTTCAGATCTACTGTTAATCAGAACAATTAAACATAGATCAGTACTTTTTTGAAAATAAAAATTCACAGTATTCTTTGAATTTTGGCTATTGTTACTCTTCAGTTTATATAAAATTACATTTCTCTTTCTGTATTAATCTATGAATTTATTTATGTTTTTAAACAGCAGCAGGGAAACATTTGAGTGAAATGGGCTCAGCTTTTAAGACTAAAGCTCAGCAGTTTGTATCGGATATAGTAACTGATGTCAAGCAAGAGACAAAACAAAAGAAAGCACCAATTTTGAAGAAAAGAGAAGATGAACCAGAAATATATAGAGAAGAGACTAGGCTTGCAGAACATGGTAATATACAGTCTCCTACTTATTACATTTATTTGTGTATTTAATGAACATCTTAGAGGATGGATTCTATACGAGAACTATCTAGTATACAGATCTTGCCTTGGGACACAAAACATCAATCAATACCTTTTCAGAAATATTCATTTAATTTTATTATTTTTTAGCTTCCCTAAACTTAGATATGTAGAAGGAGTGATTATAAAGCTAAATCCACTGCACCTAGATCTGTTGTTTTCTCATAGTGTTTCTGCATTGAAAGCAATCATCTGAAAGTGTTCATTTTATATATATATATATATTGTGTGTGTGTATCAGTTTTTTTATTTTTATTTATGCTCCGCTTTTATTTTTTACATCATGCTCCGCTCTTCGAGAACTACATAAAATTATTTGCCAGAACTATTATAAACTCAATTTAAACACTGTCAAACTAACTTCTTATGAAAATGACCAATTATTAACTTATAAAAACATACAAGAAAATAAATCAACCTTATTTCAAAAAAATTATATGATAAATCAATAATTTTTTTTTAATTTAATTATTTTTATGTCTTTTATTTTTACTATACTATTATTTATTATTATGTTCCTTTTAATCTTTGATTATTTATTTTTTTTAATGTGTATATGTGTGTGTTTTGAGATGATAACATAAAGTTCGCCTATGAGTCCATTAACCTCCAGTAGTTTGCCCACATCAGCTAACAAGCTCTGCACAATACATATGATTTGAACTTGGTCGTATTGTTAGGCTGGGATACCTATAAGGACACAGAATAAAGATACCTGATTCTTCAGTATGGTTATCCAATTTCCCCTAGGGAGGGTGATTTCATCCTTGCCAAAATTTGACAGTATTTTAGTAAAAATTGTAGAGCTCCTCAAATTAACAATTAGTTTTAAGTAATTTAAACCATCTGTTTTACTTCAAAAACTTGATTTAACAAAAAAAAATTCACAGGAACAAAGCATATAGATCCTGACACGGGCCTAATTTACTTTAAATATGATTTTGGATACGAGTTTGGATTGGTATTGCCTGGTGAAGGAAAGGCTAAACCTGGTGAAATAAAGAAGAGATCAATAGGCCCCCCAGCCGACAAAAGAATGGATGATGGTTCCATTGAAGTGCCAGTAATACATGAAGTAACTAATGGAAGTGGTGCATCAAGAAAAAAACGTCAACAAATGATGAAAACAGTTAAATGGGATCCAACGTCAGAATCTGAGATGTCTGATGGAGGAGAGGATTGGAGAAGAAAAGCAACTAACGTTGGATGTATCCCGCCTAGAATTTCAATTCCAGCCAGTCCAAGTCCTGCATCAGTCTCGCCAAGCTTGTCTCCATATACTCCGGCTACCCATGAAACTACAGGTCAACTCTACTAATTGGAGTATTGATGTGTGAAGCTAATAATAATGTCTACTAAAAAATAAATAAATAAAAAAAAAGAACGTATAACAATAACTAACAGACATCACCATTTCTCTTCAATACTGTCCAAGTTTTTCGCTGATTATAAAAAAGAGGACAGTATTAAAAGAAATAGGTTCATTTTTGTCTTAAGATACTACCATATTTTTGTTTGTGCTTCTCGTTTTTTTTTTAAACATTCTTTTAAGCATAACGTTTTCGTGGCTGAATCTTCCAGTTTTAATAAGCTTGTATTTAGCTAAGTATTGTATAATATATAACAAGATCGTAATGAACCTAGTAAGTTGTCTTTACTGAACTAACGCTTTCACTTTCTTATGTTTCGATTGGAATATAAGATAGTTCTCTATTATCTATCATAGATCCAATAGACCTGTTGGAAAAACTGGCGGTCATATTGAAAAATAAGGAGATATTCTGAAGCAATGTACATATCTGAAACTTAATCAAGTTATAATTTGGTCTTAATTCTTCAAATTATGAAACCATGGGTTTTTTTGGAAAATCAAAACATACATAAATGACAATGAACACATAACAAGATTTTCTTTGGTAGCAGTTTTTATTTAAAGAATTATTTTAAATATTGCATTTCAGTTTATAGTGGTCTTTGTATTTAATGACTCTTACTGTATAGGTCTTCGTATTTAATGACTCTCATATTATGTTTTATAGTTCTCTCATATTATATTTAAAGTTTGATATAGAAATAATGCTAATCTTGTTCAGAATGTTGAATGAAAAATTTCATTACCGACTTCTGGAAATTATATCGACCAAATGACCTTTAAAGTCTCTTTGGGGTAAAAAACTTTATATATTCTAGCATGAATAGTAGCTTGATTGTTTTTGTTTTGTATTCATGAAATCCCATAATGAATATATTATCTAGACATTATATTATAACACTTTAACAAATATTAATACTATGCTCAGTTCAGTTTTGGAAACATTATCAAATATAATCGGTAGAATGTGGCAATATATTTTAACTGACCTGGACGGCCACTGTTAATGAAGGTCATCTGTGCTATCAGCGTATTAATTTTATATACGAACCTGGATCAAAACCATGGAAGCCCCCATGAGAATCGAACCTGATCCGCACCATATGAGTATGTTTCGGACTGGCGGGCACTGAATGATTATGATTCATTACAAATTATTTCTCCCATCAATTAAAATATTATAAATTTGGTACTTAATTTAACTGAAATAAAAAATTATAAAGCAATGAAGAGTTGGCGGTAAAGCTAAACTGGAACGCTCAGAATATTTTAACTGAAATAAAATAAGTAATTATATTTACTTTATTATATTTAATTTCGACTTTTCACTTATTTCATAAGAAGATATATTGCAGCATTAAGCATAGCTTTTTGAAATTGAGTTCTCCCCAGAAGTAAATGTTTAAGGCCCATGAAATGGGAAGTATATTTTTGAGAATTTGATCCAAAACTTATGTTTATGTACAGCATAACTCAGATGGAATTGAATTAATTCGATTTGAATCGCAGAAAGAAAACATTCTATTCGTTTGTGTCATATCTTATGCTAGCGAATAAGATATGAAGGTTTAGGTCAAAATCAGGTCACCGAATGCATCTCACTATGTTTTTTTTTTTTAGTTTTTTAGTCTCTCCAAAAATTATGTACTATAGAAGATTGTTGTAAAAATGTCTAATTTGAAGTCGATTCATCAACTGGAAGTTAACAAGTCCTGTAAAGAAAAATCATTTGGAAGCATCCCACCAGATTTTTTTTTCTTTTTATTAAAAAATAAATTTGAAAAATTATATCTTTTATAAAGAATTAATTATTATAAATAAAAATAATTTCATTTGTAAAAGATGAGGACAAAAAATATGCAATATAATTGTATGATAACACTTTTGAATAATCTGATGAAAATTAATGTGACCAATTTATTTAAAATTGCAATTTTGCTGTAAACTTCTCTGTCTAATTTTAGTTTTATAAATATACTAACTACTGTTTTTTCACAAGGTCACTTGATTTTTCTAGTGACCATATTTTTATTTAACAAGCGCACGATTTTTATTCTAAATTAATCTCACATACTACTAAATATTACATTTTTATTTTTGTTTGTTTTTTCTTGTTAAAAAACATTCGTAGGGATTGCCAAATTTTTAAATGGTTAAGTATGAAATAAGAAAAAAAAAAGAATACTTCGCTGTTTGTATGATGCCTTCAAACTTTCTAAATGCCAACCTTTTTCTCTTATCAAAGATATTTTCACGAATTGCAATAATTACAATGTTCCTGAGAAATCAATTAACCTGTACACTTATTCTGCTCTTTACTACAACTTTATGTGATAGCAAGATTGTGGAATAAAACAATTGATACTAAAGTGTAATTAATATAAAAGGACATGGATTGTAAATAATTTAATAATTTTGTATCCATTTCATAAAAGCAAACTGAATTCTGTTTAGAGACCACTTAGACAAAAACATTATGTACTGTTAAAAATTATTGGAACAATTCAAAAAAAATCTATTCTCGTTTTGTTTAGAACAATAAATTATTTATTGTAAAATAACTTGAAACGACCAACATAAATTTATTAATTAAGACAAGTTTTTCAAAATTTTCCCAATCATTTATGTTCTAGAAATTTATTGAACAAACCTGAGATCTTTCTTATTAATATTTTTTTATGATAAAAAGAAGAGGAAATCCAATTTTGAAAGTTATAATGCAAAATGTTCCAATATATGCATAGAATTCTGATATTTTAAATGAGATATTCTTCGTTTAAACATTGAGCATACTCAAATGATTTTTATTTTTTATTTTTATGCCCGAGAGAAATTGTGAAATTTTCAAGATGAAAACATAAAGAAAGATATAATTTAAATAAACAATTATTGAAAGAAATAGCCACGAGTTATGAGAATGGGAGTTACATTCGGTCAAAACTATCATGCATAATTTTGTTTAAATTATTATTTTAACCTAACTTGATAATTTTCTATTTGCAGGGATTAGCCAATGGACAAGTGGAACATCCAGTCCAATGCCACTCACCTCGCCACCAATCGTGGTCAACGCAATGTTACATAGTGAATTACCAAAAAAGCCTCCAATATTTATAACTGTAAGTTTTATATTCTTTAAAACATTAAAGAATGCAAATAAAAACAATTTTGAAAGGATTGAACTTTTTAGCCGTTGCGAGATATAGCTGTTGTTAGCGGACAATCAGCAAGATTCGAATGTATTGTACAAGCAGAGCCTACCCCGAATGTAATTTGGGCCAAAGATGGACGTCTCATTGAAGATTCGTTAAATCATGAAATCCAGTTCAGAAATGGAGTCTGTCGACTTACTATACCTCAAGCTTTCAGTTGTTAGTAATGATTTTTTTTTGTGCATTAAAGGATATTAATACTAATGTACTACTAATATTTAGTGTTTATTATATCAAAATCTGAAAAGTTAGGCCGGAGGGTTATTGAATTTATTTTTCAATTCAAAATTAACTCAAAAACTACTGTACATAATGTCGTTTATTGCTTATTGATGTTTGCAGTTCATTTTGTCCTAATCTTGATCGATTCTGATTCTAGGTGTCTTATTTCTCTTAGTTTTTTCTCTTTAACTCTTAGTTTTATCTCTACATTATAATAAAATTTATTCATTAACAATTTTATGTTATGGCTACAGTCAGGTGTCTTTTATTTGATCGCAAATGTTTAGATTAAATCATACTGAAGGTTGGCCAGACAATCTATGAAATAGTTGGTCAATTGCCTGTGGATAAGAGGCTTCTAATCGATTAAAGCTTACTGTCGGTCGTGAAAAAGCTTCGGACTCACAAGCATTTCTTTTTTTGAGTCGGATTATGTTCCCCTTTGAGTTGATATTGCGACCAACCAAACAAGCCCTACGTACTGATACACGCTCCTCTATTTCATAGTAACATAATATAAAAGTGTTTTCTGTCTGGGCTATGACAAGTGATACGCTTCTTTAACCTGCATTGAACAGCGAGAAGGGCTTAGTCGTCATTAGTTATATCTAATAGCCCTGGAGTATTCTTCAGTGAATCTAGCTTTGCTGTACATCAGATGGAATGTACAACCGTCGTTTTCTGATATGCGTACCCAAGTTTAGATGATCTCATTCAAAAAGCTTTTGAAATCCCCCCGCCCACAAGTCAGTTTGATGAAGGCCATAAAGAACAATACCAGCAATACTTGTTGCTGTATCGATTATACTCGCAATTATTAAAAAATTCTTTTGGAAATAATTTTACTTCAAATTAGTAACAAACTAATGTTTTGATTATTTCTATTTATTTATTTTGACGAACAATTTACAAGTAATGAGTAATTGCCCTAAAGTTATTAATACAGTAATATTTACAGACTATTATAATTAATCTAAATTATTCATAAACATTTAAAAATAAGTAATAACTTTTCGTGTCACTAACCTACACAATACAATAATTATTTAGAAAAACATTCCACAAAATAATTCAGTTTTTCTGTATTGTACCTGCGCAGTATTCACCGATCATAACATTGTTATTTGCATAAAGCAGAATGTAGCCAAGTGTTCGCGATTATCAGAAAAAAATTACGGTTTTGACATAACAAGAACATGAACTGCCATGTTTCATGTAAATCATGGTGTGCAAGTCAACACCAACCTATGCAACGAATTCCACACCTGAAATGATAATATGCAAGTAATGAAAACTTTGAATGTATTAATGACAATTTTCCTAATCCTTTAACTAAAAATACAGTTATTTATTTGACAAAAGAGAAAGCAGCAATTTTTCATTTAGAATTCTGATTTGCCCAACGAGCGCAAGGGTTTAGCTCAGTAGCCAAACGTTCATAAAATGGAGTACCTATAAATGTCACTTTGCTCTCACCTTAAATATTATTATTATTATTCAAAAATTAATCCTTTAAAGAAGATATAAAAAACGAGTTGTTGATATGCTTTTAAAGAAAGCATTCAAATGAAAACAAGAAGGTTATAAAGTCAATGAGGTTATAGAAAGAATGATCATATAATGATTTTTTCCGAATATAATTTATTTCATTTTGGCATCAAAAATGTTGAATACATATATTTAATTTGAAAAGATACATTGGTTTAATATTATTTAATAATTTTAGCAATTTTATCAAAACTGACAATTTTTTTAATTGAAAAAATGGCAAAACTATGAATAATTTCTCCAAGAATTCAAAACCCATTCGTTAGAGATTAAAAGTACAAAAATTCTATTCACTGATTTTAATTGGAAATAATATTCACATTATTCTGCTATTGTCCAACAATAGTTTAAACGGATTCCCAGATTTTATTTTCATCGATTTTGGTTTAGATGTTTTTCAGTATTTACAAGTAATTGCATTCTCAAAAAATCGCTAGATTATTATCAACGAATTTATGAAATTATTTTGAGTTTTAACTTTTTTCTAATGTGAAATGATTTACGTTGGCTGGAGCCAAATAAAAAGAATTACTCTATCTTGCAGGCAGTCAATATACATAAGTCGATGTTCCTGATACTTTTTGGTGTCCTTTTTTTCGGGTTCTTACTGTATGTAATGGTTATAAAATTAAAAGTCTGTAGAATATAAATTTTTGGTTTCTTTAGCCCCAGCCAAGTATTGTATACATATGAAAATTTCTAGTTTGAGTTGAATAATAATCTTAAACAATCATTTCATTATCAAATGTAAAAATAAAAAAAATATTTTTTTATTCAGATGACGCTGGCACTTACTCTTGCACAGCTACAAACAATTTGGGTACACAAACAACTACAGCAACATTACAAGTTCCAGGTGAGGGAAGAACTTACATATCAAAATAATAATACATATAAAAATAATGTAAAAACTATAAATATTATAATATAGATTTAAGGGTTGTTAATAATATATATTTTATATTATATTGCATGAGGAAATTGAAAAAGTGAAGAGCTTAAGCAAAAAATTTGTGCTTTAAAATTGATATTAGTAATGGAAAAGCTACGAAGGAAATATTTAAGCATATTTTAAGAATTTATTTACATTAATAATATAAATTTTCTTCATTTATTACTACTTACTGTTCCAAACTAGCTCGATGCTAGCTAAAATGGCTTAGGTTATATTTTAAGAAAATAATTTGGTTGTTTGCCACAAATCGTCATACTGCGCACTGTTGATCACGTTATCTCTTTTTAAGTAAAAGATATAAGTTTTATTATAAATATATATATAATTTAATTTAAAAAAAAAACTGGCTTTTTGGTATGTGAATTAATAAAATACATTTATTTATTTATTTTTTAAAATAATTTTAAAGATTGTTTTATGTTAAGTTGAAAATAAAAAAGTTATTAAAGAAAAAAAAATAAAAATAAAAATAAATTGACCTTTGACACGTGAAAAAATTTATATGGGAATATTTCTTATATATTTTAGAAAAAAAAATTGATCAATTGATCATGATTTCACTGAATTAAACAATGTTTTTTTTTTTTTGTTTTTTTTTACAAGATAATGTGCAACAATATTGTACTTTTATTATTATTATTATTTGAGCCTTATTTATCCAATAAAACATTCTAGTCAACAAAAATAATAATTTGGTGGTGGTCTCTTTATTTCTCCTTCAGTTTTTGTTTTATTAGCAATTTCTTATAAATCCAAAAAAAAAAAAAAAAAAAATTTATTGGATGGATTTTTTGAAATGCTAACAACATCTATTTTTACTTTTTCTCTTCCTAAACATCATCTTTCATTAACTTTCAAGGTACGTATAATGGTGTTTGCTCTATTTATTTATAATTATCTTCTTTTCCTTTTTAATACAGGTATCGCAAGAAATGTTTGCTGGTCTTTAGCTACCAAAGTTGTACAAAGTGTTTTTATTATGACAAAACATTAGTAGAAAATTGCTTGCTTTGTTGTTTTAACTTTTACGGATTGTAGTAAAATATCCCAACAAATAATTAAGATTTATAAACTTCCTATTAAGAAAAATCTGCTTGATTTGAAAAAATATCCAAGTCAAAGAGACAAAGTTTGGTAAATTCTATTTCTCTTGTTAGATTGCCAGAAGGATTTCACATTTTGGAACATTTGCCAAAGATCATACTTTCTCGGCAATTTTATACAATTCAACGATATTTACCTAAATGCTTTTAATATCTACATAATATTTCTAAATTTATTGCTTATTAAACGGCTTTCTTTCATGAATGAATATACTTTTTTAATAAAATGTGCATATTCACAAATTATTTCTTCTTCTTTGTCCTTTATTAAACTTTTTCCTTTCTATGTTAAATTATTTCCGATCAAAAACCACCGCACAAAGTACTTTAAACATATGCTAACTTTTAATAAAAAAAAATAAAAAAATAATAATAAAAGATGCCAAAACATAGTCTTAAGTGTTTAAAAGAAAATATAATAATAGGTAATTGTTGCACAGAATTTTTAAACAAAATTTTTCATGCGATTTTTCTCTTACCGCATTTCTCCATTTCCAATATTGTTGTGATACACATTTTCTTCAACATGCCTTTTTCACAAATTAATCATCTGCAATATATACAATAATCTTCAATATAATTGTCAGCAATATATCGTAACGGTTTTCAACGTTTTGAGTTCTGGATAATCGAAAGAAAATCAAAATTTCTCACCTTTCTTTTGTAGGCCAATAAAAAAAAAATTTTTTTTTTTTTTTTAATGACCAAAACATAATGATCACACTTCAAAAACAAACAATACTACAAAAAAAAGAAGCTTTTTGATTAAAATGAATTAAAATATTGAGTTTGTTTTGCAAATCTCCATTTTTTTTTTAATATCAGACCAAAACTATGTTGCTTGGTTTTCAACATAAATTAGACTCGAAGATTAATTTTGTTCTCTATATGTTCTTTCTCTATGGTTGATAAGTATGCTGGTCTTTTTTCTTTTTTTTTTTTTACCAGTTTTACATTATTTGAATAAATTATAAAAATATATACATATATATATATATATATTTTGTAATTTAAGGCGCGTCAACATTTATGGTTATTGACGCCTGGTGTCTTCTCAGTGCACTGACCCCCTCTAAAGATAAATAAATAATAAAAGATAAATAATACTTGTTATTTTGGCCATTGCAAAATAAGCAGTAATCAATAAGCAAAGTGATGGTCGGCAGTGGGGCCAAAGAAAAAAACTTTTCAACTCAGAATGGTCAATTTTATCAACTGAATTAAAAAAAAATTAAGATACCCACAGTTACAAATCTTGTTTTTATTTTCCTTGTCACATTTGTAGCTGTGTATGTCTTAAATTGATGTTAGCTTTTGTCTATTCTGAAATGGCACACTTTGTTTACATTTTAACTATTAGTTCCCCCTATTTTATTTTTTTTTCCCCATGTAATTCCTGATGAAGGGACACTAAAGGTGTTCGTGAAGTCGAAAAAATAAACTTATAAAGTTAAAAAGTTTGTTTGGTCCATCTGCTGACCATCATTTTGCTTATAATTAATTTCCTTTTGAATTTCTTTTCCTTTTATACCACTTTTACATTATTCAAAATAAATTGTCTATTTTGCCTACGCATCCTATATGTTGAGAACCGCTGTTTAACATTTTCTTTAAAAGGTGTCCATAAGTCAAGGTCCCACGGTCACTATTACACCAATTCACTGAAAAATATATTTTATATGCATAAATATATTTAAAAAGTTTTCAACATTAAAAGAGAATTGCGAGTAGCCAACGCTTTTGAAAATATAAATATATCTTTCAATAAAAACATTTCTATTTGACGCATTTTTATCTAAAAACCTCTTATTTAATTCTCTGGCAATTAACGGAAATAAATTTAAATGTAATCTGTGATTTTTAGATTTTTTAGTTAATGTACTATCTCATACATAAAAAAAAATAAGAAAATTGAATAGATTTATTTGAAGCGAAATATAATTTATATGTGATTAATAATGTAATAAAATAATTTTCTTTATTCCAAAAATAGAAATATAAACAGATAAAAATTCATTCTTTCGTGTTTTTCCAGACATACCTCACTGGCCCATGACCAGATGAGAGGGTTTCGTTTTTTTTTTTTTTATCAAACTAGAACAAATTAAACAAAAAGATAAACTGAACTTAAACAATAGCTATAATAATCAAATAAAATAAGTGATTGTACAACAAACTTATTTTTGACAAAGCAAGCAGAAACAGAAAAATCAATAATTATATTCCCAACTCTATATTAATAATTGAAATCTTGCATCAAAGAATATCTATACTTCCATATTATCTTAGCATACTTCACTAGACCAACCCAATCCTCACCATCTAGTAAGTCTTTAAATTCATCGTAGGTTAATGAACCTTTCTTAATATATTTCAAACGGAATTCTTTTAAAATAGGGATAAAAAAAAACCTATGGAGCAACGGTCCATAAAAGGGCCAAGGCTTGCCAGACGGCGATATATTGAGGGGACCTGTGGTAAGCATACCGCAGTTCGGTCGCCGTTTAGTTCTGACCTTTGCTCCCTAGGGCGCCACTAACTGTAGCTTCCTTCTTTTCATTACGATGCTGGGTCAACACCGACTTTGCCCTCACGGGAATCGAACCCTGTATTCTCGCACGAAAGACGAGTGCGCTAGCCACTAGTCCAACGCGTGAGGACTTTAAAATAGGGCATATGGCTATAAAATGAAAGACATATTCTTCCTCGCTTCTGTTAAGAGTGAGTATTATTTGGCCTGATCGGCAAAAGTGTAACAACTCACCTCTTATTTTGAAAAGCCAACTAATGGAATTACCATCTAAATTTTATACGTGATTAATATATACAGATACAACCCAACTTCTAAAATGGTTTTATTTTCTTGGTTTTAACTTAAAATTGTCAACAATTCAGGCATTTAAATATCTCAATATAGAAATAGCTCCTGTAAAGGAAAGAGGTACAATTGCTTGCGGGGGGGGGGGGGAGGAACCATTTAACTAACATAATTTGTAAAATATTAAACAAAGAAAGATGGGAGATACAGATACCCACCAGTTTCCAAAAAACATTTCTTTCGTAATCGTAGAAATTTCAATATGGAAAGTCTTCAAGGGAATGTAATATTTTTATTCTTATTATAAGGCAGTAAAAAAAATGGAAAATTTAATCAGGAAGTTGAAAATATAATAAATTTCTCTATTATTACTTCTATTTATAATGTCAGACTTTAATTTATATACTTCCAAAATCTCCATTTATAAACTTTAAAATATCCAAAAAATTTATATATATCTGTTTCTGAGTTTCTCAATTTCAAAAGCAATTTGCTGTGTATAGCATTAGTTATAAAGGCCAAAGGCCAAAATTAATTCTAGCAATAACGTTGAAAATATTATACACTTGTTTTTAAAAATACACTTAGTTTGGTTGAAAAAATAAATTACATGAAAAGATCAAACATTATAATATACTATAATAATATGCAAACTTCTTGCGAAACCTGTGCTTATAAAAAATAAAACGAATAAAACGACTAACAATTCTGGGTCATGGTATATTCCAGATTATGTGAAAATATTCTCATAAATAATATGCATGCACCAAATAAACTGTAAAATGTGTGTATGTGATATTAACTAATTTCCACATGATATACAATCAATGCTAGAATGGAATAGTCGTAGAAAATTCTCAGTTTAATTCTTTGTTCTTTCATAATCATATTCCCTATTCTGCCGGAGACTGTGTAAGGATGCAATTAAAATATGCTAACCATAATTATTATGATAAAGTTTCAAGAATTTTAAAATTGTTTTTAATGAATGAATACCAACAGATATTTAAAAAGATCATCTACATTAATTTATGAAACAACGAATATCATAGTGAACAAGATTTTATTAAAAAAAAGCATGGCATGGAAAGATACCATTTATCTTTTCTTGTAAGTTAAAGAGCTTTCGTTTTTCCTAAGATTTCCTAAAAATGTCAGTTAACCTTTTCTCACATAGGGAACAAATTTATCAATCGGAATTCAATAATTTTTTTTTTTTTTTTTTAAATATCATATGCTTCCAAAAATTACTTTTGATTCATTTGATTTAAGGAAAGCTTGGGGGAGGGGGGGAATCATAATTTTTTTTTTCGTTACTTGTTTAGGTATAATAAATCATTTTTATTTATTTATTTTTTTTTTTTTCACAAAAATGCATGTTTTGAGATACTCTATCTAAGTAAGACAAAAATGTTCGCAGAGAAGTACTATTTATGTGAACAAAGTACCTCAAAAATGGAAAATATTCAGAGACATTTTCTGTGGTAGCCTGCTTCATTTTGTGGTCATCGACCGGTTTCAGGCGTTCGCCCATCTTCAGGATGCGTTTGTTAGACAGTGTATGTGAGTCACTGAGTCAGTGTATAAACTAAATTTGCTCTTTGCAAGTCTGTGTTATCATACTGTCTAACAAATGCATCCTGAAGATGGGCGAACGCCCGATACTGGTCGATGACCACAAAATGAAGCAGGCTACCACGGAAAATGTCTCTGATGCTTTCCAGCTCTGCGGAACCAACCACAACAACTATGGAAAATATTGATATTCCGTTTATGGTCCTTAGAAAATATTATATCACCTCTAACACGATGGTGTCGATCGAAATCCATTAACCCGAAATGGTCCTCAGTTTTTTGTTTTGTTATTTCTTTTGTATTGTTAACTGAATTTTTAAAAAAATAATAGCAACATCACTCTTTAAATTTCGAATACTATCTATACACATAATAACTGTATGTCAGTTTTATTAGTAACATTTCTTCAAGAAAATGCTGTTTTTTTTTTTAGAGTTCTAGCTAAAACTGCAATGAAACCCGTTCGCCTAAAATATCTCTCATGTACAATCTATAATTGCTATCATCATCTAATAACAAATGTTAAAAACAGAATCTGAAATTTGTAGAAAACTCTTTAACAGGAAATATAAGTTTTCCGAATAGGTTTCTGAGCTTTCTGCAATTTTCTCGGTCACCGCTTCATGATTTTCTTCGAATATTATTTCTGAATGGTAATTCTAAAAAAAAAAAAAAAATGATATAATTTTATTTTGAAACATTTTACCGGTAAAAATGATTTTTTGTTGGATTCTTGGAGTAAGCTGAAAGGTCCATTAGAACTTTTATCTAAATATTACCAATCAGTATTTTTGGGCTTGAGATTGTAGCAATGTCATAACGGTCCCTAGCAATGTTTTGGCCGCCTCTCCATCACCTACTGTATCTTTTTAAGGTCAACTCCTATGTTTAATAAAAATTTTAAGCTTAAATAAAATTACTATAAAATTATGATCATTGCAATAAGATTTAACTGATTTAATCCACATAATTAATCTCTACACTTGTATCCTTTCCTTGTGTTAAAACGATTGCCCCCCCCCCCTTAAACGGGTTTGCACATAGAATTAACATTATTTATTTATTTCTTTATTTTTATTTATTTATTAATAAATACAGGGCTATACCCAATTTATAGTTAATTATCTCGTCATCAAACACACAAACAAAAAAGCAAACACTATACAAAACATGACAAACTACAGATATAAATGAATAAAATAAAAAAAAAATAGAACATATAAAATAACAAAAAAATAGAATTAATAAAAAGTATGAATATAAAAATAATAGTAATTAGAGACATTATAAACATGCTATTAACAAAAATCTATACAAATATACAAAAAGATGGATGATATGGAAAAAAGTACATAAAACTAGGAATTTAATAATAAGAATAACCAATTAGAAAGTAGGTATATATGTGAAGAAGAGCGTAAAAAATAAAAAAGATAAATGAATGTGACTTTACAGAAAATAAACTATGGACAACACTATTAAAGGGGAAACCATTTATAATATTAAAATAAACTATTTAATATATAACTAATCAATTAAACTATGATTATTTTTTTAACTATATTAATTGGGTTTCTTGCATTCTGATTTTATTTAAATTTTTATTAAAAAAAATTGTTCTTGTTTGTTTATTGAATTTGATTTTTTATCAGTAAGGAACTGCTCACAATATCTATATATATAAAAATTCAGCATCCGTACGCAAAACTCGAAAAGTAGTCGACGGATTGACTTGAAATTTTTACACAACGTTGCATTTCTATATAAGAGTGTTTATATATACTTTTTACTCCGAAGTTCCTACGGAAACGGGAACTTCCCCGAGCGTTTTGCGAGGTTGGCAGAAATAGACATCGCGTTGCGATAGTGGCTCATCTTCTGAACCTCTTTCTCAACTACTTATAAGCACCTCTATTCCGAAGTTCCCACGGAAACGGGAAATTCCGAGCTAAAATCCGTTCAAACGGCCATATTGCGTTAGCACTTCTTCTTCAGGTATTGTTGCTACGTTGATGGAACGAGGTAAAACTGCGCATTCAGCTCTTAAACTGTCATGACTTAAACATGCACTTCACAGAAAACCCAACATATAACATTTCTAAAACGTCAGAAATGGGAAAGGTTCTTCGGGCGTGCAAAATCATTTTATGGGATGAGTGTACAATGACTCACAAGAAATTATTGGCAGCATTAGACCATACATTGAAAGACTTGCGAAATAATCAGGCTCCACTACTGGTGGAGCATTGTTGTTACTATCAGATGACTTCAGGCAAACACTTCCAGTGATACCTCGCTCAACACCAGCTGATGAATTTCATGCCTGCTTGAAATATTCAACTCTTTGGAGCACAGTAAAAAAAATTCATTTAATAACGAGTATGAGAGTTCAACTTCAAAAGATCCAACAGCTGCCATATTTTCAATACAATTACTCGAACTCGGTACGGCACTGCTCCTACAAATCCGGAAACGGAAAAAATCACCTTCCCATCTAATTTCTACAACATTGTACATTCAAAAGAAGAATTAGTAGACAGAGTATTCAAAAGCATCGAAACAAATTATCAAAATCACGCATGGTTAAGCCTAAAAAATCAGACTGAGCCACAGCGAAGCGTGGTCGGGTTAGCTAGTAATAAAATATGATGTAGAGTAAAAAAAAAATTATGATAATGTCTCTGATATATATTTTCAATCAACTTCCAAAAGAGATTATTTAAAAAAAAAAAATCATCTTCTTAGGGGAACGTTATGAAGACCGTTCCGTAGGATGATATGCGGTCGTTTTTCAAGGCACCTTAATGCATTTTAAAAAATAAAGAATTTAATAATAAAATAAATGTACCAATCAAAGCTGTTTACATTTTTTTTTTTTTAATTATTAGACAGGTACTAAATAAGTAAGTGTCCGCAATGCTGGATAATATCTGGAATTATATCCGTCATAACATGTATATTCCTTTTGTTCCTGACCGGTTTCGGATTTTCATCCATCGTCAGAGCAAATTCACTAAGTTCGTGTAGAGAGTTCACTTCAACGTAATGTTTCTCTTACACTCACACTTATTGGTTTGTTGGTACTTCCGATGACTTGCTTCCTTTTCCTTTTTAATCAATATTTAACAAATACAGAAGTGTTTTTTTTTCTTTTTGTCAGATACTGCCTTTACAGCAAAGGATCTGACATTTTTGTCTGAGATCATAGATAGCTCTTTTTATTGTTTTTAGTAAGTGACTTAACTATTTCTGTGACGAAATATATCCTCATATATTTTGTTAAAAACTTAAACTGATAATGGATGTTGAGCTGCTAGTAACATTTACATAACCCTGTTTAGGATAAAAAAACAACAACAATCTATTGTAGATAATTATTAACATATTCACATCTTAATATAGAATTATATTTGGCCATTTCAACGTAGAAGGTGACCCAAAAGAAATATAAGTGAATTTTTATTAAATTTTCTCTTTCTCCAGGCTATTTTTACAACATATCTGTGTCCTACTTCACAACCTATGAGTAATAATTCTAAATGATTCACCAACTAACTTCTCTGCCAAAACTCAGATCTGGTCTTTTTCTTCTAAAGTACACAGAGCTATTTTAAATTCCCCCCAAACGTTTGGATTATGCACATCTCATTTTACATAGATTTCTACAAATATTTATAGTTAGTTAGAAAACTGAAGGGAAACTAGTTTCAATCTGTTTGTAACTAAACTGAATCCTAAAATACAGCACCAGATATGTATAGCGTATGTGATTATGGAGAATTCACAATGAAAACAATTAATTTATGATAGAAAAAATAAAATGCATTAAACTATTGCTATACTTATCCTAGCAAACCGTTCTAATTGAACTATCATTTTTGGGCAATTGAAATTCATATAAATTTGCACTAATCATGAAAAAAAAACTAAAGCGGAAACTGGCATAACAGGCAAATGTTTGCTATATCAGAAATAAATAAATTCAGAATTGATTTTGATCGTGCCATGAATATTATAGAGCTAAGGAGATGAGAAGAAGAAGAAGAGGTAAGATGAAATATCTTCCCAAAAAAGAACAGCCATATTTTAATTGTAAGACTGTATGACTAAAGATGAACTATTAAAATCGAAAAAAAATAGTGATAAAGATGTTTGTAAAAGAATATTGAACCATGGTAGAACGAGTGGTGCACGATGAGCAGTTCGTACTTTGTGATAGATATAAAGATCATAAAATTAGATTTCACCGTCTGCATCACATTAGATACTCGCCTGAAATGGATAATATGCGCCTATTTCAAAAGCTTCCAGGAATAGAAATGTCAAAAGAAGTTAATGAAAGACAAAAAGTGGATTCTATGGTGAAGAAAAGGGGTATACGAAGTGGAAGACTCAGTGTTAACGAACAGTGAAGAACTCAGAACCCTGGGTGTATTACACATTAGAATCTGTAAGCAAGTTGCAAGAGAGGCAACTAGTTTCGATAGAAAAAAAACTACTAGCTTTTAAAGCTTTCCAAAAGTTAAAAGAACCTCAAAAATCAATTTTCCCGAGCAGCTGGCTCGATTTTCTATATTATTACTTTCTCTTGGTTTGAGATGTTATAGTATAATATGACTGACTAGTTGTAGTAATATAGACCAGTTGAGCAGTAAGAGGCGAGTCTACACAGACCTAGAGGCAAAGTGTGATGAATAAGAACGTAGAAGTGAAATCATTTATTAAATAATGGAATAAATAATAATATATTCTTAATAGTATAAACTACATTTAATATTATACTAATTTTATTGTACAATTAAAAAAAAAAATTTGAATCATGAAACTTAGAATAATTAAAAATTACTTCTCTTAAATGGAATAAAAATTTATAACTCTTTTTAATAATTCATCTATAATTGGAGCTAACTATAAATATATGTTGATAAAATGATTCAAGTATGCTAGCTAAAGAGGACAGAGGAACATTGTAATAAGAATATCACATCTTAAATATGTGAATGTAAGAAAGATATCGTTGGTTACTATTTGGGACCATCTCAGTAAATAACAACTAGATATGAGTCATTTGAGTAAATCAGGCCACACCGTACAGGTCACCACTCATTGCACAACACTTACACAGAGGGTAGGCCAATAAACACCTTCTTATTCTATTTATATTGGCTCTTTTCATCTGAATACCCATTAAGGTTTAATGTTAATCTTCCAATAAATTAATAACTATGTTATTATTAGCAGCTAGTATCACAATAACAAGAATTTCTATCTAAATCGATGAGCAATAAAGCTACAATTATTTACTTGGTAATTTTTTTTTTTTTTTTTGAAATCTGTTAGTCATTTGGTACAAAGTTTTATAGCAAAAACTCGGAACAAAAATGTGAGAAACAATTGATTTGGAATAAATTATAATTCGCCAGTAATTGGGCCAGTTTTTGCTATGTAAAGTTAATATTTTGTTAAAAATCACAACTTTCAAATTAAGGAGGAATTACAGAAAATATAAGTAACTTTAGGTGAGTGTTAAGTATTATTAACATAAGAATAATAATATAATAAATGAAGGTAGATCATAAGGAAGAAGAAAGTTGAACAGATCAAAGTAAAGTTTAAAAAGTGTAGTGGACATAAGGAAGCATGTAGTGAAAAACTTGGTAACGTAGAGGTTTGGATAAATGTTATATAGAAGCCAGGTCTTTCTATGAACGTAGGAAAAACAAAACAAAAAATTGAATGACACAGAATCGCTCGCAGTGTTGAAAAGTCTTCACACTCGGTCTCTTCACAGTTCATATCAAACGAACATACAGTAAACAGGTATTTTCAATAAATTGTCATGCTATGTTTGGTGACAAAAGGCGGTTGTTTATCTTAGGCAAGAAGCACCCTTTATAGGCAGCAGATATTCACAAAAGATATATTATATTGAATGGGGATGAATTGAAAAGTAAATATATTATTAACCATCTACTTTATAAATGCATAGATGAATCGCTGACGAAGCAGTGAAGAACTCAAGAGCCCTATGTTAGAATTTCGAAGCAAGTTGCAAGAGAGCCAACAAGTTTCGGCAAAGTAATCATAAAAGTTTTCAAAGCTCCCCTCCGGAAGTAGAAGAAACTCTAAAAATCAATTTTCCCGAAAAAAATTTTCCAGGGAAACGCGAAATATAAAAAAAAAATCTACCTTAAAGAGAGGTAGATATCCTATGATGTTTCTGAAGAAGGTCGCCAATGCTAGACGAAACATTGAAGAAAAAAAACTCCTTTGACCATTACCGTATAAATCTCTCTTTAAATTGAAAAATTGAATTTTCAATCAACCTATTTTCCTCAAACTGGATTAATAGCATGCTAATAAAATGGTCTCTAATAAAAAAGAGATATTTTATTCAAACTACACAATATCAGCCAACCTAAAGATTACAACTCCCCCAAGAACCCCCAAAAATCCAAACAGAAGTTCCTTTAAAACTAATTACAACCATATATTGGGTATATCAGTAAATCAGTTTTTTAGGAAAATAGTTGGAAATGTGAAAAAAAATCTACCAGCCATTTCACAATAATGTTTGAGAGAGTTTAAATAAAAATTTCCCAAAGTGATAAATTAAACCCTAATATCAAGTTTGAATTTTCCGCGATTTTTAACATTTTTGAAATTTTTGTTCACATATATGTCAACCTTGAATTAGGATATCCTTAAAACATGTACTTCCGGTAAAATTCAATTACTTGTAAATTACTAAAAAACAGACCGGAAATCAGAAATTACATCGTCATAGTTCATCAAATTAGAGATACTGACTTACACTTTTAAACTTCTACTCATCATCCATAGGTGTTGTGTTGTCCGCAGAGCTGGGAAGTTCTGGAGAAATTTGCTCTGTGCATGTCTGCGTTGTCACACTGTTTTGACAGAAAACATCCTGTTGATAGGCGAAACACGTCAATGACATCTCTGAATCTACTCATCCACGACCCTGAAACAAATGATAGCGGTATGGGTTTGATTAATGATAGATAGAATAGATGTGTTATGGGACAGAAATTTTTTAAAAAAAAAGGAATTTAACCTATCAAATCTTACAAACATCACTAGCGGGTGGAAGGAAAATTCGAAAACGTTGAGAATAAAAGAAAAAGAAGCATGCATGACGGGTAAAATCTCAGATATCAATAAATTATATTTATGGAAACTAGTTGTGAAGCAACAAATTGTTGTTTGGTAAAATTGCTATTTGCAATTCGTAAAAATAATAGAAGAGTTATTCTATTTATAGAATGAAATAATTAACTGACAATCACCCATTAATTTCCTAATGTATTGCAGGAGGTAAAATTGCTAGCTAACCAACCGCCTGTCTTAATCTATTTCGGTTACTTCTGCCAATTTTTATTTAAAAACTATAAACAAATTTTGTTTTTCTTTTAAGAACATTCTTGGTTGTTTAAAAAATATAAAAACGTAGGATTTCATTCAATGAATGTTTTAGTTTTAAACATTTGTGATACAGAATAAATAGAGAACTATTATTTTGTTCACGGAAATAAACTAATAACTTTTTTTTTCCTTTATTAAATTTATTTACAACCTGTACATATGTAATTGTGAATTTCGTGTCACATACTGTGATGCACTGAATCACACGCCACAACGAGAGGCATGTTGAGAGGAGCCAACCAATGCTGGAACTCTAGGGAATGAAAAGGGAGCAAGATGTTTAAGAGGTCGCGAGGATTGTCAGGATGGGTGGAAGATGATGGTAGGTAGGGCTTGTGCAGTGGGATTGGGATGAGTTTGAAGGTTATTGTGGAAATTAAGGAAGCGTGTATGGATTAGCTTGTTCACGAAAGGGATATTGAGGTCTTTCTGGAGAGTTGAATTTGAGACATAATAGGGAGCGCTTATTCAAGTGATTTGGCGAAGGACTTTAGATTGAAAGGATTGGATTCTATGGATGTTGGATTGTTTCGAGGAGCCCCACAGTTCGGCTCCGTAGGTCCAGACAGGTCTCAGCAATGTTTTGTATAAAGTCAGTTTGTTTTGTACCTTTACGATTGATCTCCGTCCAAGCAGTCTTCGTAGTTGTCCATAACGTCTATTTAATTCTTGTCTTTTCAGGCTCGTTATGAGGGTTCCATGTAAAGTCGACTGTCTAAATACAGTCCGAGGTAGCCTATTGTGTGGAAGTCGGTATTTTTTTATTGTTGATATGTACGGAAGGGCAAGTTTGTCTACGTAAAGTGAAAGTAATCTGTTGGCATTTGCTTTCTTTCATTAAGTCTTATTTTCCATTTTTTGCACCAAGAAGAGATTAGGTCAAGGTGTTCTTGGATATGTGAGGAAGTTTGAGCAGGATTTGTAGATAATATTGCAGTATCATCTGCATAGGTTGTGATCAGGGTTTCTGGATGTGTGGGAATATCAGCAGTGAATACCGTGTACAAGACAGGGCCAAGGATGCTTCCTTGCGGTACGCCGGCGTGAATGGGTTTGATGTCGGAGAACTCAATGCCGCACCTAACTCTGAAGTAGCGATCCGTCTGATAGGACTGAAGGATTTGGTAATATGGGGTAGGAAGGAATTGCTTTAGTTTATATAACAGCCCTGGGTGCCATATCCTGTCGAAAGCCTGAGTTACGTCCAGGAAGGCACCCAGCCAGAAACTCTTTCTTTCTAAAGCGGAGGATATTTTGTCCACGACTCTGAAGCATTGCTATATGGTGGAGTGCTAGGAGCGGAAACCAAATTGGTGATAAGGAATAATATTTTGGGATTCTAGATTTGGGATAATGCGCTTAAGGAGTAGTTTTTCGAGGATCTTAGATAGCACGGGGAGGAGACTAATGGTCTATAGGAGGATATGTCACTAGGATTTTTAAGAGGCTTGGGAATTAGGATAATTAGGGAATATTTCCATTGAATGGGAAAGTGAGTGGTGCGCAATACAGAGTTGTAAATTGTGGTTAGGAACATTATGGCCTTTTGGGGAAGGTGGCGGATAATCTCTGAAGTAATAAGATCATGCCTGGGGATTTTTTTAGAGGGATATGGTCGATGAAGGATTTCACTTCGGACGGATGAAAAGGTTCTAGAGGATGAGGTACAATTAGATTTTCTATGACTTGATTCATGTGTGCTGGATTGTTTTGGTCAGGATGAGGTGTAAAGGTTTTCTTCAAGTGATTGGCAAATAAACTGGATTTTTCTTTGTCGCACCTGACCATCCATCTTCTGAACGAATGGGCGTAGGGATAGTGTGGTATTTTAGGATTTTTCTGATAGCTGACCAGTGGGAATTGTCTCGGTGGAAAGTGATTCCAAATATTTATCAAATTGAGAGGAACGGTAGGATATTAATTTTCACGCAGGAAATTGGTTAATTGGTTAAAAGTTCTTCTGTGGGATGGGTATCGGGTGCGCTGCCAACGCCTCCTTGCTCGCCGTTTGGCTGCAATCAGGGAACGGATATGACTAGGAAGTTCTTGTTTAGGAAGAGAGGAACGGATTTTAGGGGTTGAAGAAGATTGTTGGATGGCTTGTTGGATACTGTTGGTAAAGAGTTGTACAGCATTTTCAACTTCGCCTGCAGATTTGAGAGAGATTTTAAGATTTAATGAGTTTTCGAGGAAAATTTTCAAGTAGTTCCAATTGACAGGACTTTGTATTAGGCAAGGTCTCGTGGGTTTAAGGATAGGTGTAATATTCAGGGTAGGGAGCACAGGAGAGTGGTCAGAGGATAGTTACTTTAGGGTCTGTGCGGATGAGAAAACGGATCCCACGCCAGACGCGACAAAGAAGTCCACTATATCAGGACCACGGTTTGGGCCTGATGGCCAGTATGTAGGATGATCAGGGGATATAAAGGAATAACGTTCGGTATGGATTAGATTGTTAAGAAGGCGGCCACATAAGTTGACAAGCCGACTACCCCAATGCGGGTGCTTGGCATTGAAATCTCCTCCAGCAATAAATCGGCGTCCAAAGGATTGGAACAAGGATTTCATTTGGGGATAATAAATGGGAAATGTAGGGGAAACGTATACTGCTGATATGGTGATAGGGAAAGAAAAAAACTTGAGGGATATTGAGGTTGATTGATAGGAGTCAGTAGATTGTGATGATTGCAGATTGTGTTGTAAGGAATGTGAGGCTAGGAT
Organism: Triatoma infestans; assembly: GCA_011037195.1. Lineage (NCBI taxonomy): Eukaryota > Metazoa > Arthropoda > Insecta > Hemiptera > Reduviidae > Triatoma > Triatoma infestans. Next base: position 95,461 of record JAAEAF010003515.1, read on the forward strand.
AGCACCTTGAGCTCTCTGTGCTGTGTGGTCGGTCCTGTATGTAGTGTATCCAGTTATATGAAAATGATGTCTGTCAGTTAAGTGAGTTTCTGTGATAAGTGCTATATCAATGTTTTTGTCATTCAGTAGTATTTCGAGTTCATGTTTATGTGTCAATAATCCGCTTGAGTTCCAGAGCAGAACTGTGAGAGGTTTTGAGGACAAGGAATTCATCGATTAGTATTTGGTAGGAGTCGGGATACCAAGGTGGTGAGGAGGGATATAAGGGGGGTAATTAAGGATTTGAAATCGTTTAAAAATGAGGTCAATTGATGGGAGATATCAGTTGAAGGAGCAGACGGGGGAAAATTTGGGGGAGGGATTGTAGGAGTAGGATTTATTGGAGGAATGGGAATCGAATTGGGTTTGATTGTGGCGCTGGCTATTTGGGCATAGCTTGGTGTTGGTCTTGATTGTTGTCTCCAGCCTAGGTTGGTTGATACTGGAACTGCCGGGTTGAGGTTTTCACTGGTTGCTCGTTTTGGCGGTAAAGGTGGTTGTGATGAATTACGCTGGGGGGGATTCACATTGATGGGTGGTGTCCTAAACACAGCCTGATTTTCGTGGTTTAACTGTTGGGCATAATTTGTTTCATGTATCGCTGTTTTTTCAGCTCGCGATGTGTGATGCAGCCTTTATAACTGGTAGGATGTGCTCCACCACACTGGGCACATGTGGCGGCATGTTTAATGGCCTTGGGCATTCAGCGGAAGGATGAGGTCCAGCACATCGCACACATTTATAAAGATGGTGGCAATAAGTACGTGTGTGCCCATACTTTTGACATCTGACACACTGCGCTATATTTGTTCTTCTTTGGGGCTCTTCCACAGTGATTTCTGTATATAGCACGTAATGTAATTTGAAAATATCACTACTGTTTTTATTCTTAGCCAAGTCGACAAAGAAGAGAAGGAGTGGTGCTCTAGTTCTCGGATGCAGGACTGGGTGCACTCGTAGTACCTGAAATTGCTTATTTTGCAATTCTCTTTTTAATTCATCTACTGGGGTAGATTGATGTAGGCCTCTAATTACAACCGGATAGCATCTGTCTTCATTTAATTGGTAACAATGGAAGTGTTCTTGAAGATATTTAATTGCTTTTCTATAGCTGTCACTGTCGTTTGGATATACCAAGAGTTCATTCATAATAGAAATTTTCATTTCCAATAATGGCGGTTAATTGGCGGCAGAGATCAACATAACTTCTCAAGTTATTGATCATAATTGGAAGAGGTTTCGGGGCATTCTTTGTTGCTGTATTATTATTATTATTATTGAAGTTTTTCGAAGCTGAAGGACGGGTCGTAGCTGAATTTATCAACGATGCACTGTCTGAGTCCGAGTTCGCTTTAGTGCCCTTTTTAATTTTATTTTTTGGAGAAATAGTTAATTCGGTACTTTTTCTTGTACGATCTTTTTCTCCTAGTAGTCATAGATGGAGGTCCTATCGATGTTTCTGAGATGTCTGATTCTAACACAGTATTATACGCAGAGGCATCCATAACTGTGGTGTTCGCGCTGACAGAGTCTGTCTGAAGAATAGCGTCAATCCTCCCTTGTGTATTCATGGCCCTATTCGGGTAGTACTTAGGTAAAGCAAATGGAAGAATGGAAGGGAAGAACCCCCTCCACTCAGTACTATCAAGAGCACTGGATATGTAATTAGTGATTGGTTCACCTTACAATAGTAACAGAAGTCCAATACTCCCCACTCTACACAGTACAACTGTTCTGCACTATACAACTAAACTATTATTTATAACAATTTACAGTATTTACACTAGATAAGGAATTAATTAAGCAAAACTATTTACACCATAATAAAGAGAAACTAATAATAAATCTGTCTGTGCAAAAAAAAATTTAAATGATGGAAAAAAGCTATAGAAAAAATTCTGGTGAGAAACACTCACACAACTTTCTCTTCTTCCAGTTCTCAAAATTATAATTGACAAATGTTATAGTCAGTATACCAAATTTAATGAAATTCATCGAAAACTGAAAACAATGTTCAGTAAAAGCGTACTTCCGGTTTACTAATTTTCTTAAAACATTGAATTTTGGCTATCTATTTATTTCTAATTAATTTTGTTTCGATGATAGAATTGTATAATCAACTGTGACAGCACTTTAGAGAAAAACATATCCCCTCCCCTCCCACAAAAGTGCCCTTAAATGAATGTTCATAGAGAAATGTTTTAAATAAAAGTTGTGTGTCTTTGTATGCATTGTTTATATAGGCTGTTTCAAGAAAATCACCGGAGCCATTTTTAAGAAAATCTGGAAAAAGTGAAAAAACCATTTAGTAAAGTGGTAAAGTAAACGCACTTCCGGTTATGCGATTTATTCCAAACTTGGAATTTCAACAATATATTTAATTCTAATTAACATTATTTAAATGAGCGAATTGTCCAATAAACTGAAATAGCACTTTAGATTAAAACCTAGCCCCATCCTTCCCCCAAAAGTGCCCTTAAATGAATTTTACCGGAGAAATGTTTCAAATAAAAGTTGTAGCACTTTGTACGTGTAGTTGATGTACCAGTTTGAAGAAAATCGTCGGAGCCATTTTTGACAAAATCGCAAAAAAGTAAAAAAAAAAAAAAAAAAACTAGTAAAGTGGTACTTCCGGTTGTGGAATTTTGACAGATAACGCACTGTCCGATCCCATGGTGATACCTTCTACGATTTTATGTTTTTGAGCTATGCTGTTCAAATACAAACATACACACAGACCATTTGCTAAAAACCACTTTTTTGGACTCAGGGGACCTCAAAACGGATATTTCCGGTGAAAACTCGATATCGAAAATTTGACGCGATTACAATACTTCCTCATACCAGGATGTAAGAGAAAGTAAAAAGTAATGATTTGCAGAGAGAATTGTGATATACTTCACTCGTCAACCGTCTCAAGGGCATTCCTATTAACAATAAAAAATTAAAGTATTGTATACCATCTGGTACTTTATCTGTCGTAGCATGCATATTTCTAATATTCCTGGCCAATTTAGGATTTTTTATCCATTGTCAGACTAAAGTTATCAAAGTTTGTTTAGTGAGTTTATTTCAACTTAATGTTTTTGTTACAACACACTTACACTTGTTGCCTTATTATTGATTGATTGATTCTATGTGCGAGAAACATCAGAGTTGGCTTTTTTATTTTCTCGTGTTTATCTCCAACTTTTTGCAACTCTGTTGTGACCAGCACTATAAATGGAAAAATTTTTAATGCAAAACATTGCTTTGGGTTGTTTTAAAAACCTTTTTGTTATTTAATTCTTTAGCAATACAATTTTTGGTTTGTTTTTTTTTCTATTGTTTTTGAAAAGCAAAATCATGTAAATCTTGTAAAAATCATTTTATATTTAGAGTATGGCAGGGAGGAGAAAAAAAAAATGAACAATAGACAGAGATAGGATGATTTATAAAATAAAGTAGAGAATGGATGACTGCTTGCTGTAGTAGGATGTCATTTGTCATTTGTATCCGACCTTCATTCTGTATACAGTACCTATGCCTGTATATGTGTTATCTATTATGTACTCCCTCTCGGAATGTCCAGATTTAATAATAAAAATATAAATTTGTGGGACGAAACCTCTTATGACTTTCACGTAAATAAATCGCTTAGTTTTCAAACACTAAATTATAATTCATTAATCTGTCTGTCATTAATATTTACGCATGAAAATAATTATTCAGATACTTCGCTTCTTTCGGAATTATAGACTTCCAAAGATCTAGGGCTCCTCAACTGCTATTCAGAACGGTCCAGCATTAGAAATGTTTCGATGTCTTACCATTGTAAATTCAGTATTTTTCACTTTCTTTTCCTTCTGATTTCGTAAGCCTTGGTTGCATGACACGGTTATCATCTCAGCCTTGGTCTTTGCAGAACGTTTGGCTTTCCCGGTCAATGCCCATCCTTTAAAACTGCTTGTTATCATTGGACGTTTGACAGTCTTGAATGTAAGGATCTTCTCTTTAAGAAATCTGGAAAAAATCGCCTGCTGCATTCTAACATTTGATTAAATTAAACTAATTGGAATTTAACCTATAAATTTTCAAATATTCTTGTATAATAGATTTGAGAAGGAGAGAGAATTAGAGGGGATGGGTTTTAGAGTAATAAACTAGAATATATGCTGAACACTGTCTTATTAGTAGAACACACGTACTGCTAGGACTTCACAAGTATATAGAATTTTGGTGCAAGATATTGTGATGGATGCAAGAAATTATATCTATTTTAATTGAAAAAAATTATGAGAAAAATGCGAGCTTGTTGGCAAAAGGGTAACCCAGGTAGAAGAAGTACAGTTACAGGAAGAGTTCATGAACCTTGTTAGCATTGTCTATCCCTTCTAAGACAAGATTTGAAGAAAGATTCTGAGAGAAAGATTTGAATGAACAATTAGAAGACATTTCTTCAATACAATGTAACAAAACAACAGATATTCAAGCAGAACACTTGTTTTGCTTGAATGTCTGTTTTAGCCTATATTGAAGGAATGTCTTCTAATTGTTCGTTCAAATCTTCCTCTGTGAGAAGAAGGGTAGACAATGCTAACAAGGTTCATGAACTCTTCCTGTAACTGTACTTCTTCTACCTGGGTTACCCTTTTGCCAACAAGATCGCATTTTTCTCATAATTTTTTTCAATTACAATATATATAGCTTTTCTTGCATCCATCACAATATATATTTATATATTAGAGGGAGAGAGACAGCATCAGAAGAGAGAGAGAGAGAGAGAGAGAGAGAGACTGGCTAAGTGATGAGAAGGTGGTACGAGGTTGCTGACTGGTTGTTAACTAGTCGTAAACTGTGTAAAAACTCTCTCCTTAGGGCAGCTCGGCTGTATACATATTGAATACATCCCTCCCTAATCTGGCCGAGGTAGCTAGTAACTAGGTTGATTCTTCGTTCTTCGGATCTTTAGAATGTTTCTTTATGATCCTATGAATCTTAGTTAATCGGATCTTAATGAAGTGATCCTATGAATCTTTACTGATTCCGTTCCCATTATACTTGATTCTATTAAACAACAGTTTAATCATAAATATTTCATCATTTTCAAAAGAAATGAATTAAATAATTATGAAAAATGATTAATTATTCAAACTTATTCAATATTATTATTATTGTAGTTCGGGTGCCTAATGGCGCGGGACCTAAGCCTATGTAGCCTTTATCCCCCCCGATACCCCCCTATCCTCTAATAAATTTCCTCCGGTAGCTTACCGGTTAATCTACAGTATCCCAAGATATCCCGAAACTCCAGCTCGTGCAGACAATCCTGCGAGAGTGATGCCCTCTCAAAAACACGAAACCTAGTTCCAGCGAAACGGGGACACTGACAAAGGTAGTGGTACACCGTTTCCCTGACTCCGTCGTCACAGTTCTGACAAATGGGACTAGACGTCCTCCCTATATTAAACAAGTGGCTGGACACCCAAGTGTGTCCAGTCACTATCCCTATCAGGGTCCTCAGACCCTCCTATTAAGGGACAGGAGATCCTCCGAAGTTCCCTGCCTACTTGTCTTTATAAATCTTTGGCTTGGAGGCACCCTGCGTGCTCCCCAGCGTTTCTCTCCAAACTTTCGTCTCCAAAGGTCTAATCTGTTTGTCCGCGAAACGTCTTTGTGTGACAGCCAGGCGGGTTCAGGACCACAAAATTTTGAGATGATCCCTCCCTAGCCAACTGGTCTGCCCTCTCATCCCTCTATTCCCGCGTGTCCACGGGTATCCATAGAGCGCACCGTACCCCTCCGAGCTAAAGCATTGAGCTTCCTCCGACACTAATTCCCATTGTGGTGGACATTCTCCCCACTAATTTCGAACTCCACCAAGGCTTACTCAAAGCCCTTAGTGCGGCCTGGTATCCGAGAAAATCCGCACTTCCTTAAACTCTCCCTGCCACTCCCCCACAAGGTGGCAGCATTCAATAATGCCCACCACCTCTGGCCAAAAGATTTATAAAGACAAGTAGGCAGGGAACTTCGGAGTATCAATATACTGTGTAACCAAGTACGCGTATAAGGGGGTACAGGACCCTAGAATTAAAAAATGGAGCGAAAGGCGAATGAGAGTCGGACCGTCTCCCCAATCCAGGAGTTGAGTATGAAAAGCTCGAGTGGCAACTACTATCGAAGGAGCTCACTAAAACCGTTTGCCGGCGAAATTGTGAAACAGAAAGTTTCCGTTATCCGCCATACAAGGCCTTTATGACGATGAGTTTCGAATTTCTCTCTTTGTGTATATATCTATCTGTATGTATGTTTTATCATATAATATTTTCTTTTGTAAAGGTATACCTTCCTTATTATTTTTATTATCTTTTGGATTGGAAAATATATGTATTTCGAAATTGCATGTACAGTTTTCATTGCCTATTAGACTGCCTGAATGAAGAAAAGTTTGTCTCTACTGGAACGTAGTTTCCTTTATCTCTGTCTTTATTTCTTCTGATTTTAATTAATTTTTGTTATTTAATTTTCTTTTATTTAAATTACTGGCTGAAAAGCGTGGCGCCCAACTACCTGAATATCTGAGAAATTTTCTAAATAACCGGAACCTGGTTATAACTGGATTTCAACAATGACTTTTTCGATGAATTTAGAAATGCCGATTAATGAACTGTAGTCTAATTCAATTTTGGCATAGAAATTTGTGAATTTGCGGTAGCATATCGATGATTTAAAATATCATCGATTGTTATAAAATGAAAAAAAAATCAGGAATGCAGAATTCAGAGCATTAGAATCACATTATTATTATTATGATAGTGTGGAATAGCATATTATTATATTAAAAACACAATATTAGAAGAATGAAATAGCTAGTCGGATATGTTTATTTTTTGCCAAAAAATTAGTAACTCATTGCTGACGATTTTCTTCTTCACTTATTTTCTTTATTAAATCTTTTTCTTTATTAAATCATATATACATTCAGAAACATAGAAACAATGCTAGGATAACATCTGGTATTTTATTCGTCGTAGCATGCATATTCCTTTTATTCCTGATCGGTTTTGGATTTTCATTTATCGTCAGAGCCAATTCACCAAGAACGTGTAGCTAGAGAGTTCACTTCAACGCAATGTTTCTGTTTCACTCACACTTGCTGGTTTTCAAATCAACAAGTGTGAGTGTAATAGAAACATTGCGTTGAAGTGAACACCCTACATGAACTTGGTGAATTTACTCTGACGATAAATGAAAATCCGAAAGTGATCAGGGAAAGAAGGAGGTTGCATGCTACGATGGATAAAATAACAGATATAGTTTTATTAGTTGATATGTTTCAATCAACAATTACACAAGTAATTCTAGTTTTTTCCAGTTTATTATTACTTTCTCTTATTGCTGCAAGAGAAAGTATAGTGATCGTATTTTTGTAATTAAAGTAGTTGTAATTGAAACTCATAAGTAAAGTAGTAATTGAGAAAAAGTGATGCAAAAGCAAGTACCATTTGGTCATTTTTTCCATAACTTCTAGTTGGTAATTTTTTAACTTTTTTTTTTAATCACAAGGTATAATTTTACATTCAAAATATATCTTCATTAGTTGTAAAACATAATTGCAAGAACAACTACCAACTATATTTTGTCATAGTTTGTTGCAACTACCTAACTAGTAAATATCAGTTAAAGATATATTTTACGACCTTTGTAGTAAAATCCTTCTAATACTAATAATTTAATGTATATATCTAGTATGACCTCACGCGTTGGTCTAGTGGCTAGCGCACTTGCCTTTGGTGCGAGAATTCTGGGGTTAGATTCCCATGAGGACAAAAAGTCGTTGTAGACCAAGCATCATGAGAAAGAGTGGGAAGCTACAGTTTGCGAAACGCACCTAGGCGTTGTAGTGAAATCGTTTAATGGATGTTCCGATCCCACCGTGATACTACAAGATGTAGTGGAATCGTTTAATGTGATTCCTGAGGAATGTAGTAGATGTCTTGAAGAGGGCGGAAGTTAGTTTAGAGATTTTTGGAAGTTAGTGCTCGAAGTATTAACACGGATTTTATAAAAATAGACTGTATTTGAACAATAATTTAAACGTAAAAAATGGTAACTATTAACAAGAAATACTTAGAAATAAATAGAAGATAAATAACTAATAATTTAGAATGATTAAGATAAATGAACTAAGATGCACAACTAAAGGTAATAAGTATAAAATAAAAACTGTATAGGGACGCGTAAACTGCTGCTCGTATATGAAGACGTATTGAAGTATAATCGTATAATCCTCCCCTCTTCCAATGGGGCGAGTTTATATATTAGTGTTGGCCACACTCACACCAAGAGATCTGTCCTGGTGTGCGATGATCTGCGACCTTGGTTAGTTTGGTGACTACCGATTTAGGTCAGTGGCCCGCCTTAGCGGTGCTTGCTTTGATGTAAGGGTATTTACCCTTGGTTTGTTTGTTTGGCTGCGGCCTTGTCTTGAAGTCAGGCAGCTGGCTAGGCCACTAGTTGTAAATTATTCTTTCTTTGTTATCTGTGTGAAGGTTTGACATTGCTATGACTTTGCCATGTTATTACATCATCGGCAAAGTCATAGCAACGTCATTATAGCGTAAAGGCCGAAACTAAATGGCGAGGTTATAATTAAATACAAATCGCCGTCTAGTAAGCTTTGGCTCTTCACAGGCTGTTGCTCCATAGGTATATTTTATTTCACGTATTATATTCTGTAGGGGAGGGTGGTGCTTGTTGTTACAAATTTCAGTTAACAGTTTTTAATTGCTGTATGTTGTACTCAAAATTGCTGAATATTGATTAATTAGTTGTTTTATTTAATTGTACTAATTATATATTTTTTTGAGATTTTTCAAAATTAAGAACATTTAAAAAATTCAAATACTATTAAAATGCGCATACTATAACAATGTGTCCAAACATTGGCTTGGTGGGGCTTGTTGTTAGATGCGGAGGTTAAGTTGTTACAATGTATAAAATACATGTTTGGGTGTTTATTTTAAGGAAATAAAAAACTGAAATATGTTCAATAAACAAATTATCAGATCTTTATTTTAATAATAATATCAGCTTGATTATGATCTAAACATGTATTATTACAAACTTAAATGCTTGAACATTCATTCTCTTTCTATTCACTGTCACTAACCATCTCTAAGTCCGAGTTAAAATTGTGGCAGATATATCTAGGATCATTTTTTAACACATTTTGAATGGACCCATATTATGCACTGCATGGATTCAACTCAATTTTCTCCACTTTTTGAATGCGACCATGGTTTTAGACATTTCAGCCAGTCCTCATCTTTTTCACCGGAACTTGATGATGTCAAATTTGTCGATTCTTGTTCGCAGCTTTGGAGACACAGATTTTCTTTTTATTAGAATTGCCAACTTTCTCGTTTTTCTTGTTTTTGGCTTCATTTCTTTTAAGATCTGCCGTGATTTGATTTAAGATATGCGTTACACCGTAACAACATGCTCCAACCAAGTGTAACAACTAACCCCACTGACGCTATTTCACTAATTAATCCGTAAACACATAGGTCAAAGAATACTAGCGCAACCATATTGGATTGAAATTATTGTTAAGAATGTATGAATTAACAGCAAAACTATAAAAGCCTTACTTTTAGTAGTTTTCAGATCACAGCTTTCGGTTTCAATATTAAAATGTAGCTTTCACTATGATATTACGAGGAAAGTCACACAATGCCGCCATATGCAACAAAATCTTAACGGGAACTGTTTACAACAAACAGCGCTCGCATATCTATCAACTTTGTCCACTTAGGAAGTGCATCTCTCAGCCGATTTTTTAAAAATTACACTGTAACAACATGCCCGTGTAGCAACAAGCCCCACCTTCTCCTGCATAAAAGCAGGGGGAGATTGCATCACATTTTGTCTTATTTTGGCACATTGATCAAAACCTACTTGCCCTACTCTATACGGATACAATATCTGTAAACAATAAGTTTCAAGTAATGAGTTACTTTATTTGAGCAGCAACTCTGCCATTAATAAGTTTGTATCTTTGTAAATAAATAACTATAATATTCAAGGACATTCATTATTAGAGTTATGGACATTTTGTAAAAGATCCTTAATTGTATCCCAAAAAGTACTGGTACACAAAACGACAGTATTTATAAAAATCAAAATTAATGAAAATGCGATCTATTAAGGTTAACCTTGGCGGCAGAAATTCCAAGGCAAGAGAGAGAGTCATTGTAAGTTTTGTTTACTTAATAAATAGATATATCAGATTAACAAAAATTCTAGTGTAAAACTTGATTGATTGAGTATATAGATTTCATGACCATTATTGTGTTATCAAATGTCCGGATCATTTTTAGATGATTTATAATGACAACGATATGAATGAAACCTTGTAAACTTCACTAACAGTTTATATTATACATCAAAGACATGAGAACACATATACACACACACACACACAACACACTTATTCCGCCTCTTCTCTGACCCGAACATCTATAACTTTTGATGGCCAGTTTACTAGTTTTAGACATATTTTGCTCTACGTCATGACGTTACACTAAGGTACTCTCTGCATCATTTTATCTCTACTTTATTTTCTCCTATTGTTTTTCTAACTTTTGTATGTTTCTATTCATTGTTTGGGAAGTGGAATGGTTCAGGTCAGGAACGAATGGATGTTCCTTCCTAGTCGTTGTTGTTTTGCTTTTGTTGTGTGTACGATTGTTGCGTTTTAGAAACCAAAACGAAACGTTTGATATGCACATAGGATGTTTCTCTTGTTCATAGAAAATAGTACTATGAAACAGTACACATGTTATCCTAGAAAATTTATCTGGTCATATTACAAGCGGCTACTTATTTTTCCTTCAATTGTCAAAGGAAGTAATAATGAACACCTCGCCAATATAGGACATTTAATTAATTGTTCAGAACATTCTCTGTTGATCAGAATAAAACTAAAAATCATATGTTTTAGGAGGTACAAATTTTATATTCTTACTTTAGTTGTTACATTATCTATTTGGCCTGCTTTTGTAAAATAAACTTGCTAATGAGTACTTATTATATTTATATACTTATAGTAAGTTTATATTTAAGCCTGTTAACCTATATTTAAGTTTTTTAAGTTAGGTTTGTTTGTTTGTTAAGTTTGAATGGTTTATGTGAATTGTGATTGTCAATTAACATGCTTAAATAAATAAATTGTTTAGCAATATATTTATTTATTTATACAATCATTCAATACGTTTTTTATCACTTCGTACATTAACTGTTGCACAGTAGTCCATCACTAACATAGTGGTGACACAGTGGTCTTTCGTGATTAAATATTGTTCCTATATTCAAATAATAACAATAATTAATAATAAGATAACTAATAATGTAAATTACCTCAAAAAACGTAATGTACGAGTATGTTACATATCTTCACTTGTTTGATGTTTCCATTTTTAACAGGAACAATGAATACAACACCATTATACAAATGGAAAACACAATACGATCCTTACTCAGGTATTGAGACCATCTCGTCTTAACCGAGTTAAATCTTAACAAAGCACTTTCGAACAGTGATTTTGCTCTCCGCAAGTCTGTTATCGCACTAATTTAACAAACATTCTGATTTTGGGTAAACGCCCGAAACCGGTCGGTGACGACAAAAAGAAGCAGGCTATCATGGAAAATATCTCTAGATGGTTTCTAGCTATAAGGACCCAACCACAACAACTAGTATTATAACATTCTAATATAAATACAGCTACTAATCACTGCAGCTCTGATATTGGAATTTACATATATATATATAACCTTTGGCGCAATACATTTGAAGGGCCAAGGCTTGCCAGACTGACGACTACCCTGATTCCTATAGCTATTTTAGTTCTGGTCTTTGCTTCCTAGGTTCCCTCCTAACTGTAGCTTCCCACTTTTTCTCATGATGCTGAGTTCAACACCACCTTTTGGGACACGATTCTGCATCAAAGAAGTGCGCGCTACTAGACCGAGCTTGCAATGGCACCATTTAGGTATCCACACATGCTCTCGTCAACAGCTGTAATAATCCAAGAGGGGATGCGCGGATGCAATATCTTTAAGTTTCATTATACCTTGCTGATACTGTGTTGAATGCTACACAGGGAAACAATAGAACATATTCCATCCCAAATTGAGCAAAAATCAGCTCATAGAGAAAAAGATTCGAAGGGCGCTAATGACCTTAACTATCAGTTGACCCAATAAATAAATAAAATAATAGCTTAAATTAGATAAGTGATATTGCAATAATAATAATAATAATAATAATAATAATAATAATAATAATGTTTTTTATTAACAAAAAGTATACAGAAATAAAAGAGAAACGAGATAAATCTTTACAATAAACAACTATGACGGTTTACAACCGTCTGTCAGAGTCTCATTTGAATTAGAAATTAAAAATTAATTAAAAATTAAAAATAAATTCTGCGAACGAAAAAGAAATATAAATAATTGGCGCTAATCAAATAAAACTATACAAGTGCATATCATAATGAATGAATATAAACTAAAAATAGAAACTTACTTGAGAACAAAACAATAATAAAAAATGTGGAAGATAACAAACTAAACAGTCCTTATATTTAAATACAAATAGACAAATAGAAAAAATAAAAAAATAAAAAAATCTGAACTCTACAGTTAATAATTAAATTCGCTAACTAAAACTGTTCTATATTGTATAGCGTCCTTAACATAATCTACCAGAGCACACCAATCATGACCATTTAATAAATCTAACACCTCTTCTCTGGTTAGCACGGCTTTATTAAAATGACGCACTCTAAATATTTTCAAAATGGGGCAAACAGCCAAAAAGTGAAATGTACTTTCTACACCTTGAAGATTGCATAAAGAACACAAATATTTAATTCCTCTGACCCAGGGTTTATAATTGAGGTTTAAGCCTTCCGTTCGCACCTTAAATATAATGCGTTTAGCATAATTATCCAAGTCCAACCCCATGTAGTTTACCTCGTAATTAAGATCTTTATACAGTTAGACTGTACGGCGGCGGGTTAGAATCTACGGTGACGTAGATTAAGATCTTTATAGTCAGCGCTCCTAGCAAGAAATCAAATTCTAACCTCTCTGTTGATTTTATCTTGTTTAAAATATTGACCATTTGCCGATTCGAAGGGCGCTAATGACCTTAACTATCAGTTGACCCAATAAATAAATAAAATAATACCTTAAATTAGATAAGTGATATTGTAATCATAAGAAATTTATAAATAAATTAAAAAAACATTAAAGGCAATAGTTTTCTGATAGCATGAAAGAAACAATATTTTCATATAATCTTCCACACTTTAGCGACCTAAAAACACTTAGCTCTTCGGGTTAAGACTGCGTCAATGGTTTGTTAAACGTTCGTCAAACGTTTCGCCCATATTATAATTTCAGTTGTTGTGGTTGTGCAGTGTATCAACTGTATTTGCTCTGTGCAAGTCTGTTATTATACTGTTTGACAAAAACATCCTGATGATGGGCGAACGCCCGAAACCGGTCGAAGTACAAAAACCGGACGAAACCGGACACAAAAAAAGAAGCAGGCTATCACGAAAAATGGCTGTGATTATAATTTCAGCTTTTGAGGTGACACTGCCCTGATATAATATGGGCGAATTGACGCCCACTCAAACCGAACGCCCGCTAAGTGTTTTAAACCATATCGTCAATTTTATAACTGTTACCGTATGTTGTTTATTATTTTTTTATTATGTTTGTCATTTATATTTGCCCATTTAGTTGTCCTGAAGAATATATCCAAATATATGTCGAAACGTTGGCAGAGAGTATAATCAATTTTTTTTATTTATTGATGAACCCTCAAGAAGAATATTTCCATTTATTGTATTTATGTAAGCAGTCTGTCAGTTCATTAGTCTCCAAGAATAGGTAAATTTAATCATTTTTTTAAACAACTAATTTTTCAAGTCATTAACGAATTTTGAACATTTTCTTTTTTTATAAAAGAAAAAGTTACATTAAACTGAGCTTATAATTTCATAATATTATACTTTTCAGTTGATTTAATGTTGAAAAGTATAAAGTTCCATTATAGGGATTAGGGTCTGATTATGGCTAAAAGTGTTCAGTAAACTTACATTTACTTGGCGTCAAATCAAAAAACATACAACATAACTAAATGTACTAAAGGAAAAAGGACGTTAAATTTTATTAGTGTACTTTCTAGAGAAAGATCTCTCTCTACTCAGCAACCCTTTTTCTATATATTTATTTATTTATTTACCAGAATAGTCCCTGATACTTTATTCTCCCTAGAGAGAGGATTCTCCATGTATTATGTCCTTTTATGCTATTAAGAGTTGTTTGAAATAAATATCTTAACATATTCTATCTATATAAGTCCATATATTTACTTGTTCTTAGTTTTTTTTTATATCAATATATATATTTTTTTTTTTTTTACTTTCCTAGTAAGAGCAAATGTCCAACCGAGCTAGATTTTCGAATTTGAGTTTTCTCACTGGAAATACATGCTTTTGGGATCTTGTGAATACGAAAAAATGTTTTTTGCAAATAGGTTGTATGTGTGTGTGTATGGAGTGGAGACTGTGTCTGAGGGCTAACAGAATATCTTGCAAATGAATCGAGCAGGTAACTCAAACTTGGTATTCACTTTAGGCGCTACCAACGCATCAGATACGAAGATTTCAGGGCAAAGTATATGCGACTTTACTGACAGCTTTTTTTTTTTTTTTTTTTTTTAGTTTTTCGAGATGAAATAGGGCTCCAACGACTGAACAGTTAAGTAAAAATTCCAAGTTTGAAGATTATTCATCAATTAGAAATTAAGACAAAATAGTTGTATAATGTTTAATAATAAATTTTTACTTTCTCTTATTCCTAGTAAGAGGAAGTATTGTAATCGTGTCAAATTTTCGACATCGAGTTTTCACCGGAAATATCCGTTTTGAGGCCCTCTGAGTCCAAAAAAGTGGTTATTAGCAAATGGTCTGTGTGCATTTGAACAGTATAGTTCAAAAAAAAAAACTCGTAGAAACTGGGAACTTGATATTCCATTTAGTTATGATACCATGGTATCCGACAATACGTTATCTGTTAAAATGCTTCAACCAGAAGTACCACTTTACTAGTTTTTTTTTTTTTAAGTATTTGCGATTTTCACAAAAATGGCTCTGACGATTTTCTTTAAACTTAGTATATCAACTACACATATAAAGAGCTACAACTTTTATTTGAAACATTTCTCCGGGAAAATTCATTTAAGGCACTTTTGAGGGAGGGGGGGTTAAATTTTCATCTAAAGGGCTATTTCAGTTTATTAGACAATTCTGTCATCTATATAATGGTTATTAGAATTAAATATATTGTTGAAATGCTGAGTTTGGAAAAAATCGGAAAACCGGAAGTGCTTTTGTTTTTTATTACTAAATGATTTTTTTTCACTTTTTCGCGGTTTTGTCAAAAAGTGGCTCCGAAGATTTTCTTGAAATAATTTATGTAAACTAAACATACAATGATCTACAACTTTTATTTAAAACATTTTTCTGGGAAAATTCATGTGCCTCTAAAGTGCTATCATAGTTGATTGTACAATTCTAACCATCGAAACAACATTAATTAGAAATAAATAGATGGCCAAAATTCCGAGTTTTAAGAAAATTAGTAAACCGGAAGTGCGCTTTTACTGAATAGTTTTTTCAGTTTTCGACAAACTTCATTATATTTGGTACACAAACTATAATATTTGTCAACTATAATTTTGAGAATAGGAGTAAGAGAAAGTTGTGTGAGTGTTTCACACCGATTTTTTTTTTATAAATCAATTTTTGTTTTTTTTAAATAAATATGTGATTTTTTTAAGCTTTAAAAGAAATTTATTGTTATTTTAAATTGAAGATAAACAATCAATCGGGTTTTCTTTAAATTTTAATGCATTATGGTCGCCGTCCATTTTGGCTATTAGTCTAAGAGGTTTAGTGCGAAATTAATGGTTCAATTGAGCTTTTCAGTTTACTCCCAACATTGTGGCACTCAATCACTTATTTATGGTTAATTATTTTAGTTTCATCGACTTTATATATACATCTCACAACATCTTGCTCTAAAAAAATAATGTATTTATAGTTTGGTGTGATTTAATACTTTCTATTCAAATTTTCATGGATGATAAAAATCGTCACTTAAAACGCAGCAACCGAAAAATGATGCACTAAAATACAACAATTCATGTTGGCCAGGGAATTCAGAAAGCAAAAAAAAAAAAAAAATCTGGTGTGAAACACTCACACAACTTTCTCTTACTCCATTTCTCAAAATTATAATTGACAAATTTTGTAGTTATTATACAAAATTAAATGAAATTCGCGGAAACTGAAAAAACTGTTCAGTAAAAGTACTACTAATTTTCTTAAAACTCGGAATTTTTGCCATCTATTTATTTCTAATCAACTTTGTTTGGATGATGGAATGGTATAATCAACTAAGAGCGCACTTTAGAGAAAAACACCCACCCCTTCCCCAAAAGTGTCCTTAAATGAATTATCCCAGAAAAATGTTTCAAATAAAAGTTTAAAGACACACACACATCTTTGTATGTGTAGTTTATACGAAGTTTCAAAAAAATCGTCGGAGCCATTTTTGAGAAAATCGCGAAAAAGTGAAAAAAATAATTTAGTAAAGTGATAAAGTAACCGCACTTCCGGTCATCCGTTTCTTTTTTTAAAACACGGAATTTCAACAACATATTTAATTCTTATTAACATTATTTAGATGAGCACTTTGGAAGAAGCCGTAATCCCTCCCCTCCCTCAAAAGTGCCCTTAAATGAATTTTCCCAGAGAAATGTTTCAAAAATAAAAGTTGGAGCTCTTTGTATGTATAGCTGATGTGCTAAGTTTCAAGAAAATCGCAAAAAAGTAAAAAAAAAAAAAAACTAGAAAGTTCCGGTTGAGGAATTTTGATATATAACGCACCGTCAGATCCCGTGGTGATACCTAAACGGAATATCAAGTTTCAACTTTCTACGGTTTTTCGATTTTGAGCTATGCTGTTCACATGCATATACAGGGTGACCAGAGTTATATGCTCCACCCACTTTTTTTTTAAACGGCGGGAAATTTCGAAAAAATAGAAAACACGTATTTAATCATTTTTAGTCTAGTTTATTTTCAGTGATTGATCCATTTTTTTTATACCCCAATATCCCGAGATACAGCATCCAACTTTTTTTTTTCAAATGGAACATTATATTTTTTTTTGCATATTTTTATAGTAATTGAGCCTCTAAAAAAATAAAATAAAAAATTTTTAAAATCTGTTAGGTTTTTCAAAAGTTATGGTAAAACAAATATGAAAAACAAATTTCAGTTTAATGTCAAAATTACCTTATTTTTTCTTTAAAGAAGCTCTTCAAACTGGACACTATCAACGGATAGGCAAGCAAAGGTCTGGACTCCCACGCTCTGGACTCCCACGCTCTGTTTGTAGCAGCACTTAGGTGGCAAAGTCAACATCTAGGCAGGCTAGAGTTATTCGACGTTCCATATCTTCGACTGAAGCCACGGGATTAAGGTTACTGTACATTTATTTTTTAGATATCCCCACAAAAAATGCACAATTTTATGGACTGATGAATCAATGTTTACCAACAATGGCCTTCTTAATCGTTGGAACTTTAGAATATGGGCTGAAGAAAATCCACAAGTTACCTTCGCCAAACGCCATCAGGTTGTTTTTTCTACAAACGTTTGGTGTGGAGTTTTAGGAAACCAACTAATAGGCCCAAACTTCTACAGAGAGAACTTAACTGGTGAAAGGTATCTAATTTTTTTAAGAGACATTTTGCCAGTTCTGCTTGAAGATGTTCCTCTAAAACGTCGGCAAGATATGTATTTTCAACTAGATGGTTGCCCGCCACATAATGCGAGAGTTGTTCGACGTTACCTGGACAGAAATTTCCATGAAAAGTGGTTAGGAACTCATGGTCCGATCCAATGGCCACCTCTATCTCCGGACTTAACTCCAATGGACTATTTTTTGTGGGGATATCTAAAAAATAAAGTGTACAGTAACCTTAATCCCGTGGCTTCAGTCGAAGATCTGGAACGTCGAATAACTCTAGCCTGCCTAGATGTTGACTTTGCCACCTAAGTGCTGCTACAAACAGAGCGTGAGAGTCCAGAGCTTTGGCTTGCCTATCCGTTGATAGTGTCCAGTTTGAAGAGCTTCTTTAAAGAAAAAATAAGGTAATTTTGACATTAAACTGAAATTTGTTTTTCATATTTTAAATTACCATAACTTTTGAAAAACCTAACCGATTTTAAATTTTTTTTTTTTTTTTGGAGGCTCAAGTACTATAAAAATATGGAAAAAAAAATATAATGTTCCATTTGCAAAAAAAAAGTTGGATGCTGTATCTCGGGATATTGGGGTTTAAAAAAATGGATCAATCACTGAAAATAAACTAGACTAAAAATGATTAAATACGTGTTTTCTATTTTTTTGAAATTTCCCGCCGTTTAAAAAAAAAGGGGGTGGAGCATATAACTCTGGTCACCCTATATACATACATATAGACACACACACAGACCATTTACTAAAAACCACTTGTTTGGATTCAGGTACAAAATCTGGTTTGAAACACTCTCACAACTTTCTAACTGCAGTTTTTTTTTTGTATCTTTCCTTTTAGTAGGGGATAATGCATTGCGACCTGAAATATCTACTGTGCCTCCCGGAGCATTTTTCTGTTCACTGTCGGCCTTCGAGCAGTGTTCTCTAGTCTAGCTATAGACAATATTTCCCATCACTGGAAGAAAATTGCTGTAAAGTCTCCTAGGAAAAGAAAATCTAAGGGAAGTACTGCTGGTTTCGAACCCGGGACGTAGGTGTGAGGGACCAGCATGCTATCATTGAGCTAATCCCTTCCCTACTGCAGTTAATACTATTATCAATTTGCCATATTTTTTTTTTAAACTTAGATAATTTTTTACCCAGCCTTGATTTAAATACCGAAGTATTCGGGGTACATGTATCTAACCAAAGTAAGGTAATAGTTGAAATAATTATGCAGAAGTCTAGAAATGAACGCCAATAACATCGAGCCAACTTATAAAATATTTGAAATTAAATGTCGCACATTCCTCAGAATACCCTAAAAATTCAATTTGTTCCACAAAATGTATTTAAAGTGATAGGTTTTTTTTAATGAATGCTATGAGGCTGTCCCATGCCTGGAAGCTTGACAGATATGTGCCTAAAAAAATATCGGAAGCAGATACAGGGCCAATGAAGAGAGAGACGTGCCTAATTTGGTTAAGCTACTTATCACCTCAAAGACATTTTCCGTGGTAGCCTGCTTCATTTTGTGGTCATCGACCGGTTTCGGGCGTTCGCCCATCTTCAGGATGCGTTATACAGACAGTGTGACAACACAGACTTGCACAGAGCAGAGTTAGTTTTCACACTTCGAGTGTTGTTCACTTTCACCTTCACCCTACACCTTCACACTACACCTTCGAGTGTAGTTCACTTCAGAGTGTGAAAACTAACTCTGCTCTGTGCAAGTCTGTGTTGTCACACTGTCTGCATAACGCATCCTGAAGATGGGCGAATGCCCGAAACCGGTCGATGACCACAAAATGAAGCAGGCTACCACGGAAAATGTCTCTGATGCTTTCCAGCTTTGCGGAACCAACCACCACAACATACTTATCACCTTATTCCTCAAGATTCCCATATGACTTTGTATGCCGATTAGCAATATATACTTACTGGAAAAGAAGCTCTTGCTATCTTCCAGAACAATCTAGTATCAACTTCGAAATGAAGACACATGAACTCAACGCCATTACGCAGCTAGTCCTTTCAGAGCAGATACAAACAACTTTTAAACTAGTTTTACTTACCTGCTCGTCCGAAATACCACAAAGAGTAATCATAAACCTCGGCCTGGAAATAACAGTTGTACACTCACTACCTCAAAATAGACCTTACCTCCAAGGCAGGACCTACCCACGTATAATACTGGAGGTTATTTTGTATCCTAAATTGCATGAAATTATAATATAATCTTTAAAGAACCTTATGTTTTCTTTTATGTTCTTTGAGGTCCTTATAATCGAATACATTAATTAATTCCCAGTTTATTGCTTTCTATGAAATTAATCTTCATTTTATTTTATTTATCAATTTATTTTTGTTAAAGAGTTGCTTGCTTTCAGTAAATTGTCAAAGCTCTTTATTTATTTATGGCCCCCTTTATTCTATTTAATTAATTTCTACTTTAGCAGTTCATAGTACTTTAATTTAATTAAAAAAATCCTTTTTAAGAAATAATTTTAAAATAGACAATATTACTTTTGACTAACTAATGTATAAAACGAACTAATTAGTTTTTTTTACGAAGTGAATCTTTAGAATTTAATTTCAAGCATCGCACACATAAAAGCCGGGCACTTCCATGTTACGCGATCGGACATAATTGGAAATCTCACTCGATCATTTAATTCAATATCTACAAAATTCTATAAAATCCAAGCACTACAAAATTGATCTTAATTCAAATAGTTAGAATCTGCAGACTAAGTGGAAAATACCGTACAACTCCTCAGTAACACTGTTCCATACAACATTTGGAATTTCTTTCAAATAAAAATTTTGAAATAAAAAGAAAGTTTTGGAAAACAATTTAGGGAAAAAATCTAAGCATTTTCTCGCATAATTAGTTTACGAAAATCAGTTTTAACTCAACTTTTCGTTGTTCACAGTCCACTATTTGATTCAGTGCCAACCAATTTATTATTACCAAAGCTTTATCTTATTATTTGTTTTTAAAAGCGTACAAAGCGAATAAGTACTAGATAATACTTGATAATAACTAATAACAGAAAAGAATAAAATTAACTTATATTTTCATATGCGGTGTCATTGTAACTTCAACGCTAATGTAATAGGATACGAAGAGAGGGATCCAAAGCAGAGAGAGAGAGAGACGGAGAGAGAGAGAGTCTCATTCACTAGTTTAGGCCAGACTGGAGTGGGAGAAGAATCAATTTAAATGCAGCTACGTTAGCCATACGAGAGAGTACAACACTTTTGTAACAGTTCATACAGCAACCATAACGCGTCAACAACCTTTCTATTTAGTCACTCTAAATCTCTCACTCTCTCTCTCTCTCTCCAAGGCATTACAACCCTTTAGTGGGTCCTAGCCTCCTCAATGAGTTTCCACCAACCGTCTCTGTTTTGTGCAGCTGCTTTCCAGTTGCGAACACCCATCAGATTCCTAGCATCACCGGAGACACCATTTTGCCATCTTAATTTCGGCCTACCAATTTTTCTTGAGCCACCTATTGCTCCCTCGAGTAACATTTTTGGAATCTCTCCTTCCCCCATTCTTATAACGTGACCTGCCCATCTTAGTCTGTTTAACTCTATAGTGCTCACTACATCTGGTTCCCTAAACATTTCATACAATTCCTTATTTTTCCTTCTTCTCCACACTTCTCCTTCCTTCACAGGTCCAAAGATCCTTCGAAGAATTTTCCTTTCAAAAATAAGGATTTTTTTTCATCACTTTTGGGGCTGGTCCAAGCTTGTGA
>JAAEAF010003516.1:0-59664 GCA_011037195.1 Triatoma infestans
GGGATAAATTTCCTATAGAAACCTATGAAACCCAAAAATGCTCTGACGTCTTTTAAATTACGAGGTACAGGGTAGTTCTTAACCGATTTTAATTTTTCTTCGTCGGGTCTTATTCCGTTAGAACTAATTATATAACCCAGATATTTACAGCTGTCTTTAAAAAATTGACATTTACCCAAGTCTATACACAAGTTACAGGTCTGGAGAAGCTTCATTACTTTTAATAATGCATGAAGGTGTTCGTCGAAAGTTTTCCCGTGGAAGACGAGTATATCGTCTATGAAGGTGTGGCAGATGTCACCAGTATATCCGGACATAATTTTGTCCATTAAACGCTTATAAGCGCTGGAGGCTTCAAACCGAAGGGAAGAACCTTGAATTGATAGGTTCCGAAATTAGTGACGAAGGAAGTCTTTTCTTTAGATGCTTCGTCAAGGAGGATGCCGTGGAAGGCACCACTGATGTCTAAGGTGGTATAGAAACGGGTGGCATTCAGTGTGGATAGGATATGCTGTATATCCGGGAGCGGGTAAATTTCAGAAGTGGTGATGGCATTTAGTTTGCGAAGATCAACCACATACCTGTATTGTTTTCGGAGCTGTGTAATGTCTGTAACATCAGCTTTAGTGTGGTCAGCGTGTTTTTTCTTAATGAGTATGACGGGGTGAGCCCAGTTGGATTTGCTTTCCTCTATTATACCTCTATCAAGATTGTCTTGTATGAGGGCCTTGAGGATGGGAGCCTCGGAGTGTGCTATCTTATAGGGGCGGCTGGACACAGGGGCATGATTTTTTGTGTCAATGTGGTGAGTGACTCCAGAAAATTTTGTTTGAAAATTGTTGTCGTGTGTGAAGGCGTCATAAAAAGAAGTGAGGGCATGTAGAACTTGTTGTTGTTGTTGGGAAGAGAGATGCGTTAATTTGTTGAGAAGTTCTTGTTGAAATAGAGCGATTTCGTTTGTGTTAGTTTGATTGGCAGATTGTACTGCGTTTATGGTGTGAGTCTGTAAGTCTGTTTCAAAATCGTATTCGATATGAGCGATTGGAAAGTGTTTTTGAATAACAATTTCGTGTGAGGTAGTGTTTATAAGGTTGATGGTGCATGTGTTGTTAGCAATATGTACGATAGAATTGGGCATGTAGAGACCCGTAGGTAAGGAATTGTGTTGTGTAAGCAGAATTTGTGTGTCGAGAGGAATTTTTGTATATACTGTATGTGTTTGTATTATGTGTGCGCGAGGTGGCACTATAATTTTGTGGCGAAGCTGCAGGGTTTTGGGTAAGGGTAGCTGTTGAATCGAATTGATTTGGTGCGTTTGAGCACTATTTGAAAATGGAATGTTGAATTTATTGAGCGTTAGTGTACGTGTGCGCAAATTAATAATTGCCCTATTTAATGTAAGGAATCTCTACCTAGTATTAATTGGAATTTGCCTTTTAATTGCGAAACTATGAATTCGCCAGAAAAATTGGAATTTTCGACATTGTCCGCATGCAAATGAAAGGACGTGATACCATAATTAGGTATTACTTGGTTAGTCAGAGATTTTAAAATAATGTTGGAATGCTGAAGGTTCTTATTTCGACAAAAACTGGAATCCACTAGGCTGTGACTAGCTCCAGTGTCTACAAGGGCACGAATAAATTTTTTGCCAATTCTTAAATTTACTAACAAATTATCAGAATTGGTGAAAGCAGGTAGGAGAGCCAAGGTCATAACATCAGCCGTTCGTGAGAGCGGCTGTGGGCTTGACCGTTTTTTGGCTGTATCTGGAAACATGTTCGAGCCGTATGTCCAAATTTAGAACAAAATTGGCAAGTGGGCCTATTTTGGAGGTTATTGCTACCATTATTATTATTATCACTATACTGGGGTCTATCTGAATAAGGGTTAAATCGCGAATTGTTTGAATTAATTCGAGGGCTATGATTATTACTATAATATTGATTATTATTATTATTGTTATAGCGATTATTACTATTTGCTCTGTGATTAAAATTTCTAGGAAAATTAAAATTCTTAGGCATTTTGCCAAAGTTAGTGCGAGGTTTTGGTCTAAATTTGTTGGTGCAATCCACGTCAAAATGTGGACCGGAACAATGGCGACAAGGTCTGTTCTTTATTACAATAAATACTCTACAAGTGGTAGTTGGTTTTAATTGTGGCTTTTGACTTTTATTACGATGCGGGCATTCTCTGTGGAAATGCATTTGTCCACAGTAACGACAAGGAGATGGAGGTGTACGATTAGAATTTTTCGAAGTTACAGCGAAAACTGTGGGGTTTGTTTCAGAAGCCTGAACTTCTTTTAGGGCATTGGCATAGGAAAGTGCTTCATCTAATTTTTGAGGAAGCTTCGTTCGCACCTCATTACGAAGCGGTTGAGGAAGTGACTTCAAGAATGCATCAGTGGCCAGTTTATCTAATATTGTTTGTAAGGCCTCGAATGGGTTAGCTTGAGCTTTTAAATGAATGGCGGATTGGATATGTCTAATCCTATCCGCGAATGTTTCAGGAGACTCAGTGGGCAAGGACTGAATATTAGTCATCTGTTGTAAGAGGACTAAGGGTGTTTTTTCCTTTCGAAATCGGGATAGAAGTCGCTCTGAAATTAGAGGATACGTTATAGTTGTACCCTGGCGTTGTAATTCCGCTTTCTGGGTGTCATAAAATATTTTTGCAGAACCTGAGAGCTAAGTGCTAATATTTCTAATTTAGCAGCGTCGTCCCAGCCAGAAAGACTAGCACAATGGCTAATTTGGTCAAGGAAATCGGACACTTTGGCTGAATTTTCGCCATCGAAGGTAGGTAAGCTATTGATTAATTGCAAATTCCTTAAGGGACTAGGTTGATTATTAATTGGAGGATTTGCTAATTGCTGCTGCGCAAGTAAATATTCTACAGCAGCGTCGATGCCCATGGCTTGTCCATTAATCTTATACATTTTGTCAGTGAACGAATTGCTTGGGGAAAGATTATATTTTTCAAGACGTCTACGTAATTGGAGTAAATTGCCTCCAACAGAATGGTTATTATCGCGTAATATCTTTATAATTTGGGATCTATTAAGTACACTCATAAATTCAAAATTCGAAAGGGATTGAGGTACAAGTGGTACAATTACAAAAATTTAAAAATGAAATTCACTAGAAAATTCAATAATGGGAAATATTGAAGATATTTCCGCTGAGAAAGTAATTTAAAAAAAAGCAATCAAATTATCTGATAGATAATTTGTTTAATTATGAAATTAAAATTTTTACGTACTTGTAAATTGTGGATTCTCGTTGAAAATATCCCAAACAGCTGGCACCAATGTAATGTAATGGTGTGGAGTTGTGTTTGTTGTAGTGGTAGTGTGTAGCACGAGCGTTTTAGTGAAGACCTCGAAAAGGGCTATGGTCTTTCATTCCTATGTTTGTTATATTTTTAAAAGAGGAATTGAAGACGAGTGAATAATATAAAAGGAAAGTAGTAAGTCCACTGTTTTCAAAAAGATAATTCCTAGAGAGCGAATTACGTTAAAAAACAATATGCTTATAAATTAATTGGAATAATTCTTAAAACTTGATACTGGCTCCGATGTTTTCACTTTGGTAGCTAGAACGAGTCTGTATTAAAATATCTCTTCTCTTTGTTTCAATTCCTCCCCTGTGAGAAGAAGGGGTAGTACAGTACAATGCCTTATTGTTCTTGAACCGTACGAGTAACTGTAATGGTATTACCTGGCTGTCCTTTTGCAACATATTTTGATAATTTAGATTTATTTAAAATTTAATATTATTTCAAGTTTCTTGCATCCATCACATTATCACATCTATAAGTTTTTAAATCTTATAGATTGTTGACCAGCTCCGCGTGTTTTTGAATTTGTTGTTATTTGCTAGATAATAATTTTTTTTTTAATATTCTGAGATAATAGTTTTTGATTTTCCTTAAATTTTTATTATTTTAAGTTGTTATGTAAAGCTTTCGTTTATTTATTATTATTTTTACTTTCTCTTACTCCTAGTAAGAGGAAGTATTGCTATCGTGTCAAATTTTCGATATCGAGTTTTCAACGGAAATATCCGTTTTGAGGTCCCCTGAGTCCAAAAAAGTGGTTTTTAGCAAATGGTCTGTGTGTGTGTGTGTGTGTATGTGAACAGCATAGCTCAAAAACGAAAAACCGTAGAAAACTGAAACTTAATATTCCGTTTAGGTATCACCATGCGATCTGACTGTGCGTTATCTGTCAAAATTGATTTAAGGGCCCTTCTGGGGGAGGGGTGGGGTTAGGTTACCCTCTAAAGTGCTATTTCAGGTTATTAGACAATTCGGTCATTTAAATAATGTTTTTTTTTTTTTTTTTTTTTTTTTTTTTTTTTTTAGCTCTACAGCCTTTGTAGGGCCCTGG
The DNA here is from genome assembly GCA_011037195.1 of Triatoma infestans. Lineage (NCBI taxonomy): Eukaryota > Metazoa > Arthropoda > Insecta > Hemiptera > Reduviidae > Triatoma > Triatoma infestans. The sequence continues at coordinate 4,397 of JAAEAF010003516.1, forward strand.
CTTCCTTAGTAATTTTCCTCCAGTCTCCATCGTGTTATGCCCAGCTTGGCAATATCTTCTTCCACTTCCTCAATCCACCTTCTCCTCGGTCTGCCGACCTTTCTTCTTCCTTCAGGTTTATTTCTATACAACTTACTTGTAGTACTATCCCTATCCATGCGCTCTACATGTCCCAGCCAGTCAAGTCTTTTCCCTTTAATTTCAGCTAATTTAAATAATGTTAATTAGAATTAAATATGTTGTTGAAATTCCGAGTTTGAGAAAAATCGGAAAACCGGAAGTGCTTTTGTTTTAACACTTTACTAAATATGATTTTTTCACTTTTTCGCGATTTTCTCAAAAATGGCCCCGACGATTTTCTTGAAACTACACATATGAACTAAACATTCAAGGATCTACAACTTTTATATAAAACATTTCTCTGGGAAAATTCATTTAAGGGCACTTTTAGGAGAGGGGTAGGGTTACAGCTTCCTCTAAAGTGTTATCATACTTGATTATACAACTCTATCATCCAAATGAAATTAATTAGAAATAAATAGTTGGCCAAAATTCCGGGTGTGGAGAAAATCAGTAAACCGGAAGTGCGCTTTTACTGAATAGTTTTTTTCAGTTTTTGACAAATTTCATTAAATTTGGTACACTAACTAAAAAAATTTGTCAATTTAATTTTGAGAACTGGAGTAAGAGAAAGTTGTGTGAGTGTTTCACACCCGATTTTTTTTTTTTTATTTAAGGCGTTGTCAAATCTTGTTCATTTAGTGCCCGGACTCCCGCAATGTTCTCTAGTGAAAGACAACACTGTCCATCCCGAACAGTGCGTCTATAGAGGCTCAATAGGAAGAAAAAATCTAAGGGCAGCACAGCTGGACTCGAACCCGGGTCTCCGCGTGGGGGAGTCCAGTACGCTAACCACTTAGCTATTCCCTTCCCTGCTTTCGTTTAATTATTTTAGTTTTAATTATTCCTCAGTTTTATTACTTACAGGTTAAGTGACATTTAGAGAAAGAGAAAACATTTTATTGAATGGACTTACAATAAAAAGGGGCTGCTCAACTTTGTTGAGTTGCAAAAACACAGCTTTCTGATCTATCCCAGGACAATAGTTCGTACATAATAAAAATAAAAATATAAAGAAAGCAAGCGTATTGCAAGCGTGTCGCAACGAGCAATGTAAATAAAACAATTTTTTGATATGGGAACATAAAATATCAAAAGTCACGAAGGAAGAAAAAAGTAAACAGAAAGAAAGAGTGGTAGAAAAAAAAGGGGGGGGGGCAATTAATGACTATATATATGATTGTGTATGATGCCTACTGAGTCTATAATAATTGACTCCACTAGGCTTGTCAATTTAGATGGGTCAACACGGACCTTGTCCAGAAAACCTCGGGTTGTCTGCGGGATAACTCTTGTCCCAAATGACAGGCCGTGAACAGTGTAATCCCTATCGCCCTTATTGCTCTCTAAATGTTTCTTCGTAATAAGGAATACACTTTTCATATACGGCTTTTTTTTCTTACTTGCCTAATCAAAGTCATTGGTCTCATAACGAGTTATGGGATCTAGGATCATTGCTGATTTCCCACTCTCGGCAAAGGCAATAATATCGGCGTACCTTGAAGCACCGTCAGTATCGACATCATATCGTCGTGGCAGGTAAAACCTTTTTCGCTTAATGGGCCCACTAATGTGTGCTTAACTCGGTGATGGCGCCGCGCCACAAGAAGCATACTATTTGGACAATGCCCAAGAACATGGGCCGGAGTTTCATCTCTCTGCCCACACTTGCGGCAGAGAGGTCCAGCATTCCCGAAGAACCGGTCACCAACTCCACCGGTACACCACGGAGAGGAGCGTAATTAATGTTGAGCTTTATGGTGTTTGTCCACTCGGAACCCGAAAGCAACTTTTTCTCACAGACGAAATTGTTCGCCTTTGGAGTATCTTTAAAGTGGCAAACACCGATACCTTGCCACTTACATTTGCTCCATTCTCTAAAGGCCGCTTCTCTAAAGCGTCGCAGGTGCCTTACAGAAGGCATTTCGTCCTCAATTCTCGCTAACTTTTGTGCAAGAGTCCAGTGTTGTAGCGGAGCCTCCCAATCACACCGGAATCGATGCGGAATTAGCAGGTAAACCTAGCATTGCTTTCACATTACGCCTTATAACTTAAAAGTTATAACAAAGTGAAATGACTTTAGTAAAAAAAAACGCACTTCCGGCAATTGATTTTCTTCAAACTCAGTATTTTGACAGTATATTTAATTCTAATTACATATAGTTTCGGCACATTTCAGTTCGTTTGATTGGTTTACTGTTAAGGCCGAAATATATGTCAAAACTAAATTAGCTAAATTAGCTAAACTTATAATTTTTACTAAATGCTTGCTCGTCTTCAAATTTTATTCCAATTGTAGAATCTAAACTTAATTTTCTTGGATGGTATGAATTTATGGCTGTTTGATATATTAAGTTATGTAGGGTGATAAAATTATGTATGTAATTAAATTATGTATGTACACAAAAATTAATAGTGGCACCACTTGGTCCCACCTCAAATGTCTACAACCAGTATAAATAATTTAAAACAACCAGCAATAAAATTAATGTATTAATAATATAACTAATTAGATTTTATAGTAAACATAAATGTTTACATATCTTTACTAAATCAAATAAATCTTATTCTTGGACATACCTTTAAAACAGGTGATCTAAATCTTACACATACATCACATCTTAATATAATCAAAGGTCGGTAAATCTAATTTGTTGGACAATTATAATGTGTAATAATAAAAATTTCTTAAAATTGTACTATTAAAATTTATATATTGTAATTTCAGATTGTATTTAAATAATTAAAGAAAGATACTTTCCCTTGAGAATGACACACAGAGTGTCGGATCGTCAGGAAATAAGGAAAAAAATGTAATTCTATTCAGATAAAATAAAACTATATAAGGCCATAAACGAGGTTCATAATAAAAATGACTTTATTCAGGAAGGAAACCATATATTCTTCCAAAACTAAAATTTAAGTGATTTTTCTTGGTACAAATTTTCCAACAAAAGTGACAGATCTGTGTGTATTTATATTTAGTGTAACAAATTTAATGAAATATATAGGTGATTTTTATGGATAAAATCGTAGTAGAAAAGTGAAATGACTTTAATAAAAAACCGCACTTCCGGTCAATTGATTTTCTTCAAACTTAGTATTTTGACACTAGATTTAATTCTAATTACAATTATTTAGATGATTAGAATTATATAATAAACTAAAAACAGCAAACCCGCACCTCTCCGAAAAAAACACCTTATGTGGCGTATTTCTACGCAAATTGATAACGGCAGGGACAATTAGTTGTGGGAGCCCCCCTTACTGTGTTTGAAATCTGACTGGTCATACGGTTGAGCCAGTCGTATTTTTTATTATCCTATATATATGGGAATTCATGTTTTTTTTTAATTCGTTTTATACTACATTACAATTAGTGCCATGCACAATACTGCATTGATTAAAGGATCATGTTGTCTAACATGTCTGATCTAGTAAGCGCTGCTTGCACTTACAGGGGTCCACCCCTGTGAATTTAGTTCTGTTTCAAACGCGAAGGCTAACTGTACTAGTTGTTTTTGCTCTTGGCCACTGACACCATCCTGAATGCTACAGCACATGTTTTCTAAACCAGAACTCAACTTTATTGCAACTCTAAGCAACTAATTCTTACAACTCAGTCTAATTTTATTGAAGACATCTCGTCACAAGCACCTTCTAGAGGGGTTAAGAGCAACTTCGCAATTACTTCTTTATCAGGTTGGGACGCCAAGGCTGGTGGTAAGAACAGTTATTTGGTCCTTTTCCATCCAAATTTCCTCTAATTATTATATTATTATTGCCAATATCTGCTCTAACATTCTTGCTTCACTAGCTGAGGACTTGGCAACCTTAAAGAAGCATTTTACAATATTGCATACATTACTGTAATCATCAACTCAATTGGAACGATCCAATTTGCATCACTGACAACTTCAAGTGGAGCGCGATTCATTATTTAATGTCTTATATTAACTCATTTAAGGGACTAATACCAGTTGAATTTAATAGCTGAATGACACAGCCTTACTCAACAGTGTGGCCAGTAAGATATAGCACTTTTATCTCACTTCTCGTGCACTGGGAGTCTTCAGATCCAGACATTTCTTTTTGGTTAACTAAACTCTTTTTGCATGTGCTACATTAACTTCTGCCAGCACTTATCTCAAGGATGTATAACTTTATCATATGATCCTTAATTGAAGTTGTTCAACTTATTACAAGGCATTGTGGCATTTTAAATACATTATTTTTTGGTAGTGATTCATAAAGGTGTATTTTCTTTTATTAACATTACTCTATTCTTTGTTTAGAGCTGATCCTCCATTGATTAGAAGCTGGATCGTAGGGCTTGTTCTCGTATCCATAGCTTCAGACGCCAGTAACTAGGATTTGCATGTGATCTACATCACTATCCAGGCCATTTACCAGTGCGTTGCACATCAGCGTCGCCCGCTGAAGACTAGGAAACGGGTTATCATTGTAATTTGCGGGTAGTGACGGAAATAAATGTACAGTTCAAAAGAAAAATTCGGAACTTATTCTTATTACCCCGTCCACCTGAATCCCAATCTTTAGCAAATGGAATAATTCCTAGTAAATATTCCACAACTTAAATGAATTTTCCCGGAAAAATGATTCAAATGAAAGTTGTAGTTGTTAATATATCTAGTTCAAAGAAAAATTTTTGTAGGAGTTTTCGAGAAATTCGAAAAAAGTTGCAAAATCTAGTCTGTAAAGTGGTTTCAAATAATTCCGCTCAGGCACTCTTGAATGCTAAGGGTTAAATTAGACAAATTACAAAAAGGATTTAAAAAAAAATCACCTTTCTTTAATGGAAAATCCACTTATTTTCGTTTTTTTCCTTGCACCTTTATTTTCTTAGATATAGTAAATTCTTAACCGTAGATTGCGGGTTTAGGTATTTTGTATACCCTAAAAAGTTGTCGGGGGCAGTTGCCCCTAATCGTTATTTATTTTTTTATTTATTTATTTGCAATTTGTTTTTAAGGAGTTCCCCATACAAATAGAGTTGGCTCTACAATGTTATACACGACAGTAACAGTATACAATTAATTATAGTTACAGATAAACAAATCAATTCGAGAGTAACTCATTTAACATTTTATGATAATAGCAAATCAAAATACAACTTACGGTAAAAAAAATGAAATAAAATGGAAACCCAAAAGAGAACGAAAATAAGAACACATTTTACAAAAATGAAAAAATACTTTTTTTACTTTCTCTTTCTTACCCCTAGTAAGAGAAAGTATTGTAATCGTGTCAAATTTTCAATATCGAGTTTTCACCGGAAATATCCGTTTTGAGGTCCGCAGGGTAAAAAAACTGGTTTTTAGCAAATGGTCTGTGTGTGTGTGTGTGTATGTGAACAGCATAGCTCAAAAGAAAGTTGAAACATGATATTCGGTTTAGGTATCACCATGGGATCTGACTGTACGTTATCTGCCAAATTGCTCAACCGGAAGTACCACTTTTTTGCAATTTTCTCAAAAATGGCTACAACGATTTTCTTCAAACTTGTATATCAACTGCACAAATAAAGAGCTACAACTTTTATTTGTAACATTTCTACGGGAAAATTCATTTAAGGGCCCTTTTGGGGAAGTAGTGGGGTTAGGTTTTCCTCTAAAATGCTATTTCAGTTTATTATACAATTTTGTCATCTAAATAATATTATCTATCCTCCCCATATAGTACAAAAAATATTAGATCAACGGTCCACGGATAATATGACCAACCCAATTCCCTCTACGCCATCACAGCAACTTCCAATATCCTATATCTCTATACCATACATAGAGGGTCTATCAGAAAAAATAGCTAAAATCTTCAAGAAATATAACCTTTCCATTGCTCACAAAAACTCCAATCCTCTAAAAAAACTCTTTTCTAAACTCAAAGACCCCAAACCCACAACTTTATTATCAGATGTAATTTATAAAATAAATTGTTTATAATGCCCAGCTACATACATAGGACAAACATCTCAATATTTAAAAAATAGACTATACCAACATAAATACGACTGCAAAAGTAAAAAAACGACTGACATGACTACAGCACTAACGAAACATTGCATATAATACAAACATGAATTTGACATGGAAAACACTAAAATTCTCTCCATCAATAATAATAATAAAAGAAATATATTGGAAATGATACATATTAAAAAAGATAAATTATCTATCAATTTTAGATCAGACACCAACAACCTATCCTTCAGTTATAACAGTCTCCTGGAATTTCCTAAACAACGTACACAATAAGACACGGTTTTCCCATCCACTCCCCAGCCTTTTATAAACCTTGGCCCTTCCAATGTCCGTAACACTTGGTGATGGTATAGCACAAGTTAAACTATAGTTTTTAAGAAATTCTAACAAGAAATTTTTGTAAGTATAATTTTACTCTTATATATGTCAACATATTGTCAAAGTTTCAATAGTTGTGATGTAGTTTATTATTGATCTGTTCTGCAGCAATAGTCAAAATAAATTTAAAATTGCTACATATATATATATATATATATATATAGACTCTTTATTAAATTTATTTGCGAAGTTTATTTTGAAAAAAAATTTATTTGAAAATATTTATTTTAAATTTATATTTTATGTTGAAAATGGATTTTGAGGTTCGGTCAAACAAAAGAACTCTTTTTTAAATTTCTACCGACGTTTCGGCAAATTTATTGCCTTCTTCAGGGTAAAAATTTTTTAGTGAGAATTCCAGTAGTAATTAATAATCTAGTATAACCTGTGACATATCATCACCAAGTAATAAAGGGGACTCATTAGTCCTTATCTAATAAGTATTGCGTGTTAAGTATTCAGCACAAGGGCAATTTTCTGTTTAAAATTTTTTGGGGTACAAGTCGGATAGTAAGCTATTTTCATTTGTTTGTTTGGGGGATAATGTAGTGGAAGAACGAAATGGAAAAATAATAGTTTTAGAAAATAGTTTGGTGAAAATTAGATAGTTCAAATAGTGTATTTAATGATGGGTACAGAGCCAGATATACTACAATCTAGGTCATTGCTATTAGGAAAACAAAGGCACAAAAACCCGATAGGCCAACTCTTTTGTACAAGAAAATCCCCCGCTAAAGAGAGCATTCTTTTCAAGCCAGACTTGTTGTAGACACGAAGGAGAACGCATCAGGACTGTGCCAGTTATAAGTTAAAACATAAGAGTTTAGCATTTTATTTAGATAAATAATTGATTTATACATAATCGCTGTGATATTATAAAGCTATTTAAATTCACTTAGAGAATATATTTATTTCAAAAACAGTGGTGATTTCTTGATTATTACTAATACTTCTATCTCAAACATACATACAAGCCCTTTTACTAAACCGCTCGTGCTACTATAAACATACAAACACATCCACACCAATAACATTTCATTGGTGATACTACAATCTAGGTCATTGCTATTAGGAAAACAAAGGCACAAAAACCCGTTAGGACAACTCTTTTGTAAAAGAAAATCCCCCGCTAAAGAGAGCATTCTTTTCAAGCAAGATTTGTGGCAGACACCAAGGAGAACACATCAGTACCAGTTTTAAGTTATAACACAAGAGTCTATTCCAGTTAATTTCATTATACTTATGTGCTTATTATTGTGATATTTTAAAGTAACTTAATTTCTCTTAGAGAATATATCTATTTTAAAAACAGTGGTCTCTTGATTATTACTAATACTTCTCTCTTAACATATATACTTACAAGCCTTTACAAAACCGCTCGTGCTACTACAGACATACAACATCACCAAACACATTTCAGTTTCTTTTCATAATAATACCTGAGTCTGAAGAAAGGGAGTTTTTGAATTCTACTATCTTCCATAAACAACAATATAGTTATCTATTTCAGAACTTTATAACTAGAATGAGTTATGTTAAATTCCATCCTAATTAACCATAAAAGAGTACTTCTGTTTAGAGAAAACATACCGCTTCGGCGGTACATATACTATACTACTAGTTAATACGACAACATCTATACAAAAAATAATAATGTAAAAAAAAACTAGTAAAAAAGTTAGAACGATAAACAAACTATAGAAATAAAAATCTAGACCTAGGTAATAAAGAATGTTTTTTTCAATATCTTGCTTTGTGTTTATACTCTTATTATAATATTCAATAAACCGAACTACTTGTAAGGGTTCTATACCAACAGACAAAATAATGGGCACAAAATAGTCCTCGGCCGCCTAGTAAAAGAAGAATTTTTACTACTTTTTCAATATATTTGATGTTAGAAATCTGATTCTTGGTTCTGTCAACTTATATTTATGTTTGTAATATTTGGATATGTTCAGTTATACAATAATGAATAACAGAAGATATATGTATTTATTTACTTTATATTGGAAACTGTTTCTTATCATATTTTTTTCTATTATAAGTTACTTTATTATAATATTTTTCAATGAAATATTGAGAGAATCTTTTTTTTTTTATAACAAACTTAATAGGTTTTATAATTCACTATATTAATAAATATATTTAGCATGACATATTTAATGCAATAAAGAAAAGACTGATAAAAATTTATGAATGAAGAAGATACCATCTCTTTCAAGCAGATTGTAAGCAAGAAGGATTGTTAAATTTAGGGTTTTCTTTAACATTACTTATACATGGACTTACAAAGAACTTGAAGGTGACTTTAAAAGTATGGTAGATAAAAAAAAAACACGAAGATATATAACTATAGACAAAGCTACAGCAACTATACTCTGTCCTGTTTAAATCTACAAACCACAACGTGCATTGTAGTGGAAGAACGAAATAGAAAAATAATAGTTTAGAGTTTAGAATATTTTATAGTATCCAGAACTGGATTTTCTTAATATTTTATAATTATCTTAGTGCTATCAATTTATCTTCAAAAAGAGTGTATTTTAGAGTCAGGTACTGTAAATTGGGGTCATTGCTAGTAGGGAAACAAAGGCACAAATTAATACAAAGCGACTTGGCCAACTGCTCTGTTAGAGACCATTCCTTAAGATAGTCTCACTTCTGCATTCAAACAATACAGAAGTATTCTGCTTCCAAAGCCAGAACACTTCAGGAATCGCTCTCTTAGTATCAGGGCCAGTTTCACAATATATTAAATTAGTTTATAACATCAAATACTTTGTAGTTATTATTTGAATGATTATATTTAATTGTTAACAGTGGTGACTTCTTAATTATTCTTAATACCGCTATCTTTTCCTCAAACATACTTACAAGCCTTTTTCTACAACACCGCTCGTGCTACTTACTACAAAAATACTCATCCACCCATATACATTACAGCATCATACAAAAATCAAAGCATGAGAACCATAGTATGTCTTCAATCGCAATGTTTTATTATTATTTTATTTTAAACCATCCCATCTACGACTGCTACAAACCAACTAAAAGAGTTCAAAGTGAAATAATACTTCCTCGACTTTTGCTCAATACATATTCACGTACTACTCCTTTATTATAGAGAATAAAGATATTGATGAATATATAGTTGGGTCTGCAATGCTGGATAATATCTATGACTTTATCCTTCTTAGTATGCTGCATTCATTTTATTTTGGTTTTAAACCGGTTTCGGTTTCTCAATCATCGTCAAAATAAGGCTCAATAAATTCGTGTAGACAGTTGACTTTAATTTATTATTTCCATCATGCATCTCACTCTGATTGTATGTGGGAAGTTATAATAGGTTATAGAAATATATGTTTCGCGTGTATTATAACAGAAAATAATGAGTACAAATTATGATTAAAAATGAAATAATAAGTAAAAAGCATTTTATGAGAATCCGAAATCGGTCAGAACCAAAGAAAAAAAAAAATCTGGTGTGAAACACTCACACAACATTCTCTTACTCCAGTTCTCAATATTATAATTTATCAAATTTTATAGTTTCTGTACCAAATTTAACGAAATTCGTCGAAAACAGAAAAAAACTGTTCAGTAAAAGCGCATTTCCTGTTTACAAATTTTCTTGAAACTCGGAATTTTAGCAATCTATTTATTTCTAATTAATTTTGTTTGGATGATAGAATTAAAACCGGTCAACCCCTCCCCTAAAAGTGCCCTTAAATGAATTTTCCCAGAGAAATATTTTAATTAAATGATTTTTGCATGTTTAGTTTATATTAGAAGTTTCATGAAAATCGTCGGAGCAAATTTTTGAGAAAATCGCGAAAAAGTAAAAAAATTCAATCCCAGTAGTTACACGCTTTCACTTATAATATTTTTTCCCCCCCTTTCTTTTTATCTTTTCCTTTTTTTTCCTTTTTCTTTTTCTTCTCCTGGGGTATTTTCTTATAGTATTTGAATTTTCCTTTTATTTATTTAATTTTATTTTTAGCCATTTAATATTAGGCATTAATTTAACCGTACGTTATTTTTTTTTTCTTTACCCCATTAGTACTACCACTCTATTATTTTTGCCTTTTGTTTTTGGAGGGTTTTTCGTCGTTGTTCGCCCTCCCCCAATACAATTGTTAGTTCTGCGTTAATTTATTTTTATTTTCTTTTTCAGTCATAATTCATTCGTCTATTTCGTTATATGATATCGTCTTCGATTAACCGCTAACTAATTCATGCAACTGATTTTATTTTGGTTATTTATGTAGCATTTTATTTTATTTTACTTTTCTTGTTGAACAATAACGTGGCGCCCTTAATTACCCTTCCCCTCGTCCCTTCTTCACTGAGCTTGTGGCATTTCTGGCATCATACTCGTGAGGTGTAACAAGTGTCTAGAGATTTTTATAAATTTGGACAAGTTCTTACTTAGCAGGTAGTACATCGAGTCTAATAAAGTTGCATTTCCTTCTACATCAATATATACCTCTGATTTACTTTGTCACTTTCAGCAATAGTGACATAACCTGTGACAAAGAGCACTTCAGAATACAAAGAATTCTCCCATTTTTCCATTAGTTTCTCATATCGGTTTCAGAGTTCATCACTTTCATCTAAGGGGAGGGATTAGCTAAGTGGTTAGCGCATTGGACTCCCACGCGGAGGTCCCGGATTTCCGGTGATGGACAGTGTTGTCTGTAGCGAGAGAACACTGTCCGGAGGCCGGCAGTGCACTGAGAAGCTCCGGGCGCTAATGACCATAGACGTTGACGCGCCTTAAATTTAAAAAAAAAAAAAAAAAAACTTTCATCTAGGAAGATATCTCTAGTCTGGGATGCAGGATAGCAATATATTTTGTTGAATATGTGGTCCGCAATGCTGGATAACATCTGGTATTTTATCCGTCGTAGCATGCATATTTATTTTCTTCCTGACCGGTTTGGGATTTTCATCCATCGTCAGAGCAAATTCACCAAGTTCGTGTAGAGAGTTCACTTCAACGCAATGTTTCTGTTACTTGTTACAGTTAACAGTGTGAGTAACAAGCATATTTATATTGCTGCATATAATCATAATTCATATTCGACTCAAAATCTTCAGAAAAATCGAAATGTTAATTTAAGTTTCATCAAAATATAAATGAAAGAAATTTCCAAAATATTATTAACAAAATGTTTTATTGTTTTATGATAATATATCATCCAAATTAATCATTTATATATTTATAAATAAAGAGAAAATAAGCATTTTGTATAAGAGAATGATTTTAATTATTATTTAATCTATTTTAGTATCCATTTCATAATTTGCTCTGGGATTACTCTATACTAAATTCCTGAAACTAAGCTCTCTATTGAATAACTATTAATGTTTTATTGTTGCCCGGATTAGTCGTTAAATTTCCTTTTATAATTTCCCTATCTTAATCCACATTAATATCTGCTATGATGCTATTATTTTAATTAAATGTTATTCACGAAACAATTGTTCAAATTCTGTTACTTTCAAAATTCAATTTTTTTTTTTTTTTTAATAATAAGTCTATTACGAAACAATCACACTATATTCTGTTACTACAATAATTCTAAGTGATACATTTTTATGAATATAACACTGTATTTTTAACATGGACTCGTATTTGTACTAATCTTGGCACAATGTTACAAATTGTTATATTGAATTAATCCTGTTATATTAAGGAAGGGATTAGCTCAGTGGTTAGTTCACTGGACTGCCACGCGGAGGTCCCGGGTTCCAGTCCAGCTGTGCTGCCCTACTCCTAGGATTTTCTCTACCTAGGAGCCTCCGGTTGATCCGGTGATGGACAGTGTTGTCTGTAGACATAGAATAGAAGCGGGGAGGGTGAGCCTCATTCCACTGCGACCTACAAGTCGAGGTCTAGTGTGGATCCCCTTAAGTTACAGAACAACTCCCAGCCTTGCCCTCCTAATCAATCCTAGCAAAGCTGAAAGCGGCTCCGTCATGATGTGTTGTCTGTAACGAGAGAACACTGTCTCGAGGCGGACGGTGCTCCGGGCGCCATTGACCTTAGATGTTGACATGCCTTAAAAAAAACTAAAAATCCTGTTGTAATTGTTGATTACAAACTCTGCCTATAAGTGCAAATGTCAGCCATAGGTCATATAAGGTGCTCTGTATGAATTGAGGTCAGAATTTGAAGCTGCCGCCCTGTGCCGTTAGCCAAAGGAAATATTGTCAATTATTAAAGGACATGATACTTGATGTATATTTTATCAAACTGCAGGTATTACGATAAAATTTTTTTTTAGCAACTAACACTTTCAAAGAGATGGCGGGCAAATCCTAGGGATGCACCTCAAGTATCCTATGGAGGATGTACACCATGATGGTGAGACCGGTCATCACCTACGGCGCAGTGGCATGGTTTGGGAAGACCAAACTAGTATCAGTCAAAAGGACTCTTGACAAGGTACAGCGGTTCGCATGCTTAGCGTGATGGGGGCTATGCGGACTTGTCCTACTGCCGAGATTGAGGTTATCCTCAATCCGTCACCTCTGCCCCTAGTGGTGAAAAGGGCGGCGAAGGGAGCTCTTCTTAGGATCTCTAGGGGTGGCGCAGAAGGAGAGGGGGACTGGGGTTAGGGAGTGGTTACCCTCAGCTTTGGGCTCCCTTATCAGGCACCTCCCTAGAGATGGCATGATTAAGAAATACAGCTTCACTAAAAATTTTTCGTTGAAGCTGGGCACCAAAAGTGGGTGGAGCGAAAGATCCGCTCTGTTGGGCATTAAGGAACATGCCATAAAATGGTATACTGATGGTTCTAAGACCCTCGAGGTGACTGAGGCGGGAGTAGTCGGTCTAAGGATCAAGCACTCGGAACCCATGGGTAAATTTCCCAGCATCTTCCAGGCGGATATATACGCCTCGATAGGGGATATAGGAACCAGGAGATTGTCATCCTTTCCGATAGTCAAGCAGCCATTAGAGCATTGAGTGCATCAGTTATCAAGTCTAAAATGGTCTGGGAATGCCTAGATAAATTTAATAACCTAGGCAGGTGGAACAAAGTTACCCTTTGGTGGGTGCCGGGGCATGTTGGCATTGAAGGGAATGAGACGGCGACGCCCTGGCCAAGAACTTAGTAAGGAAGAGGAGACGAGGAGATCTCAACTCTGGTACTCCCTCCCCGGTTTGTGGCAGGCCAAGTTCTGCTTGGGAAATTATAACGACGGGGATCGGAGGCCTGCATTGGATTGAGCAAGAACAATCTCCGCGTTCTTACCGGTTTCCTCACGGGACATTGCCGACTTAGAGGACATCTAGTGAAGCTGGGTTTGGAAAGTGACAGCTCATGCAGATTCTGTAGAAGATTCAAGATCCTGGGTAGCTACCAGGTGAAGAGGAGGGGGATATACCTTCTCTAGAGCCTGTCAGGGTACAGGGATTCCTCAGGGATCTCAACCTGATGGAGGTTTTGTAGAACGGATGTTCAGCTGGGCCATCTGCTCGGGTGCTGTGGGCAAGCCTGCGGCACTCAGGGGGCACAGCACAATAGACCGGTAAAAGGTCGCAGTGCATTCCCCCCTCCCCCTTGAAAAAAAAACACTTTCAAACAATGTCACAAATTTAAAGCGGATCAGGAATATATGTTATGATATTCTAATTAAAAAGTAGGATGTAGTTTATGTTGTATAGTGAAAGAAGCTTTGTCATTGTCCTGGATCTTTTGACATTACTTTATGGAAGGAGAAAACATCCAAAGAATTCCTTAAAGGAGACAAGAATCTTTTTATTCCAGGAAAAAGATGGCAGGAAGGCAAGGTAAAGAATCTTTTGAAGTTCATAATGTACCTACACAGAAAGGAGGAGACTATTTTGCTAAAAATACATTTTCAAACAAGGATGGCCAGAAGGGATTAAAAGAAAATTGTATTTAAGAGTTTTTTCTTAATTTTGTATATAAAATTATAAATAAGATCACGTTGGCGGTTTAATATAATACAAAATAAAAAGTAGAAAAAATTTAAAATGAAATGTGATTGTTTTTATTATGTTAAAAAGGTAAACTAAAACCCATATACTTTAAATGTATTAAAAGTATTAAACTCATATAAATTAAAAAGGAAGCAGAAATATGTTAAAATGGAAAAACAAAACGTGAAAAGTAAATTCTCTAACATTTTACTTTTCCTTTGGACATTTAAACTAAACAACGTAAAAGCTCTTGGGCATGAACTAGAAATGACTTCTGATTAAATTATCTCTCTCTCTTAAAGGTTAGACTGAAAGTGACCAATTTTAACCTTTTTACTTTTTTTTGTATTATTTTCGTTTTTTTCATTTTAAATGATTCTTCAGAGAAAGTAATAATAGTTAAAATGACTGGTATTCTCTTCATTGTATTCTACCTCGCAGAGAGAAAGATTAATATCTTCTATTCTTTAATGTAATAAATCATATCTTTAGAGTAAAACTTAATTAGTAACAACACTAATGAATACCAACACAATTTGGACTGATATGTTCGATTTTGCGAGATTACAGAAATAGAAAACAAAATATTACATCAATTCAAAATTTATATAGGACAAAAAATTAGTCATACCCTTTAATTACTAATTTTTACTTTCTCTTACTCCTAGTAAGAGGAAGTATTGTAATAAATTTTCGATATCGAGTTTTCACCGGAAATATCCGTTTGATGTCCCCTGAGTCCAAAAAAGTGGTTTTTTAGCAATGGTCTGTGTGTGTGTGTGTGTGTGTGTATGTATGTGTGAACAGCATAGCTCAAAAACGAAAAATCGTAGAAAGTTGAAATTGATATTCCGTTTAGCACCATGGAATCTGACTGTACGTTATCTGTAAAAATTCCTCAACCGGAAGTACCACTTTACTAGTTTTTTTTACTTTTTTGCGATTTTCTCAAAAATGGCTCCGACGATTTTCTTTAAACTTGAAACATCAACCACACATACAAAGAGCTACAACTTTTATTTGAAACATTTCTCCGGGAAAATGCATTGAAGGGCACTTTTGGGGAGGGTGGGGTTAGGTTTTCCATCTAAAGTGCTATTTCAGTTTATTAGACAATTCTGTCATCTAAATAATGTTAATTAGAATTAAATATGTTGTTGAAATTCCGAGTTTGAAAAAAATCGGATAACCGGAAGTGCGTTTACTTTACCACTTTACTAAATGATTTATTCACTTTTTCGCAATTTTCTCAAAAATGGCTCCGACGATTTTTTGAAACTATATATAAACTAAACATGCAAAGATCTACAACTTTTATCTAAAACATTTCTCTGGGAAATTTCTTTTAAGAGCACTTTAGGGGAGGGGTGGGGTTAGATTTTCATCAAAGTGCTATCCTAGTTCATTATACAATTCTATCATCCAAACATAATTAGTTAGAAATAAATAGATGGCTGAAATTCCGAGTTTCAAGAAAATTAGTAAACCGGAAGTGCGCTTTTACTGAACAGTTTTTTCAGTTTTCGACGAACTTTCATTAAATTTGGTACACAAACTATAAAATTTGTCAATTATAATTTAGAACTGGAGTAAGAGAAAGTTGTGTGAGTGTTTCACACCAGATTTTTTACTATTATATGTATGGAACTGTAATGTTTTGAATAATTGTATAGGTAGCTTTTGGCGTGAGCGTCTTAGCGAAAAGGGCTTGTATGTATATACGGTTAAGAGATAGAAGTATTAAGAATAATTAAGAAGTCACCACTGTTTTATAAATAATATATTCTGTTAAAATAATAACTACAAGTTATTTGATATTATAAACTTATTTAATATATTGTGAAACTGGCACAGATATTTAGAGAGCGATTCCTGAAGTAGTGTTTCGATGTTTCCACCTTATTTCTAGCACAAGTCTGTCTTAAAATATCTCTTCTCTTTGTTTCTTCAATTCCTCCCCTGTGAGAAGAAGGGGTAGTACAATGCCATAATTGTTCTTGAACCGTACGAGTAACTGGACTTGTATACCTGGTCTTGTCCTTTTGCAAGGGAATGTCAATCTTTTTCTATTTATAATTTAATATTATTTCAAGTTTCTTGCATCCATCACAATAATATAATCTCCTTCATATAAAACCACTGTTTGACACTTTACAATCAACACTAGTACTATTGTATCCCGGCATATTATATTCAAAAATTTCGATTAATCATCAGAAACTTCAACTGCCAATATCTTTTCAATGTTTCATGCATTTTTCTCTTGAATTAGTGGGTCTTGTTGATTCGTTCATCTCTTTATTCTTCGTTCTTCCACAAGTTAATAGGGCCACTTGGTCGCTGCAGAGCTTTGCTGATTCCTACCCCAATCCAGCGTTTGGCTCTGTTCATTCACTTTTTCTGAAATATTATCTTGGTTGATGTACTCCATTTTGTAGGTAATTGTTGTAGTGATGTAGTGAGCGTAGTGTTTGTGTACAAATAGTGGGATTTGTATATGTGTTTTTATGCCACTTTTCATAAGCTAAATAATCTAGAATCTATGCTCTTGATTCTTCTATTCCTAGATTCTGCTATATTTTAATTTCATTCTCTCTGGTGAAACTATATGCGTATCATAGCGCTTCTCCTTACATTATTATTATTATTATTTTTTAATTTGAAGCGCGTCAACATCTAAGTCACTGGCGTCTGAAGCCTTCTCAGTGCATTGCGGTCTCCGCACAGTGTTCTCTCATTACAGACAACCTGTGAGCTGTAGAGGATCCTAGGAAGAAAAAATCTAAGGGTAGCAAAGCTGAACTCGAACCCGGGTCTTCCGCGTGGGAATCCAGTACGCTAATATAATGGATGAGTTGATTGGAGAGAATTTGGTTCTGGTTGATGAAATAAGAAGACTGGGTAACACTGGTTAACTATGTGTAATAATAATGAGTGACACTATCTGCCTGGACTGCCTGGACACTTATAATGATACTGTATGGTAGTAAGAGATGGTCATTGGGTAATGACACGTAGTGATTGGCTGTATGAACTCAATAGTATGAACTGTATTGAACTGTATCGCCGTGGGCTGTCCTTCGCTGTATTTATACAGTTTCTTCTACTCCAGTCCGAGAGAGTGGTTGGGTTCGTTTCTCTTCTCTTTACTCTCTTTAGTTGCTAATTTCTCTTTGGTTGCTGTTACACTAACCACTTACCTCTTTACCTTACTCCCTTCTCTCGTTACGTTATTGCTGTGTGCTCGTGGATTGTATGTGAGTGGGTATTTTTCTTGAAAAACTTTTCGCGATTTTGTTTTGCTAAATCTATTGTCATGGTTAATGTCACCATCGCTTCACTTCGACATCGCATTCATTCATATATGTATATATTATACTCTTTACTATTTTCATTTAGTACGTATAGGTGTGATTTTGTCAGGTTGTGGCTAAGCAACCTAAGCCGCATTACTGTGATGTAAAATTGCCTTTCTCTCTCCCTGTGATGGTTATGTTACCATACAATATACGTATAAAGACACCACAAACGTACATATTTCTTATAATTATGGGGGAAAAGAGTAACAGAGAGAGTGCGAGTTGAAAGAGAGAGAGTATTTCAAAAAAAAAAAAAAAGTTAATTTGTATGTGATGAATATGCTAGTTCTATTAAGTCATTCGCATTAATCCATTTTTATACCAGTAATATACGTATAATCACATATCTATCTAGAGTACAACGGACAATTTGGACAAAAAGTAGTTTGTATGTTTGTGCCTTAATAGTAGTTTGGAGATGATGAACCAGGCTGAGATGAAGTTGGAATGTATTGTGTTGTGGAAACTAGAAAAGAAACAAATATCATGCTCACTTTACTAAAGGTACGACTCCAACAATCCGCCCGCACACACACACACACATACAACTATACAACACACCATCTGTTTCTATATACATTCCCATTTAAACTGACTTCTTATCTCAACTTAGTCACTGTACTACTCCGCTCCATTTCACTGTCTTTTCTTTAAATATAGCTATATCTCTCTCACTCACTCTCTCATACTTTCTCACTTTCCCAGCTCCCCCTAACTACACTCTTTCATATTCAGTCTATTGTATTTCCGGCACTTCCTTCCTGTCTACTTTTCCATGTTATCTTTTGCCAAATATTATTGCAACTCTCTCCTACAATTCCTAGTTAACATAATGCGCCTGTCATCATTTATTCTTTTCAAGTTAGCAGCACTATTTTATCCAAATAAATAAAATTAATGAGAATTCTTCTTTTTTCCAATTTCTGCACACTTGATGATGGTTTTTTTTAAAAAAAAAGAAAAATCTACGGCGCAACAGCTCATGAAGGGCCAAGGCTTGGCAGACGGCGATTTGAATCGGGAGGCGCACGGTAAGCACGCCATAGTTTCCACGCCGATTACTTTCGCCGGCCTTCGCTAACTAGGGCGATACTAACTGTAGCTTCCCACTTTTTATCACGATGCTGGGTCAACACCAACTTTGTCCTCACGGGAATCGAACTCTGAATTCTCGCACGAAAAGCGAGTGCGCTAGTCACTAGACTAACGCGTGAGGACTGATCATGTTTTTAAAATGATTAAATATTTTTTTCGCTGCAGAATGATCCATCCAAACCGCCGGTCACTCATACCTATAAATTTCTCTTACATTTTTTATTTATTTATTTATTGATAATTTATTATTTTAAACCATTGCGTGTAGAATGAAGTTTTTTATTACAAATACAGTAAACATAAGGTAAATTACAAATACATTAGAATAGAAAAATAAGTAAACAAAATAACAAAACCGGAGTAAATATTAAGCAAAACCACGTTATTACTCATTGAAATAGAATTTTAAAGCTAAGTCTAACACTACAGCCCCCCCCCCCACAAACGCCCAAGAATGAATTTTTGCGGAAAAATTTTCAAAATATTTAAGTTCCAGATCTGTAAAAATGTCTAGTTGGTGCCATCTAGATGAAGGAATTTGGGAGCTTCTGTTGTTTGGAGGGGTGGGGCTAAGCAAGGATTGGTTACCCCGGCATCCATATGAATCTGAGCTTGAAGGATTTGTAAATAATTTTAATTTAGGTATAAAAATAGGAAGTTAGAGGAAATTTCAAGTACTCCAACCTTTTCTTTTTTTTTCTGAGTAACTTAATCCATAACCAAAAAAAGGTAAAAGAATTCTCAATAGTATGAATGTATTTATAGTATTGAATGTATTTATTCGTATGAGTGACTTATAAGAATCTATTTATTTGAATGAATGTTTTTTTTTATCTATGAATGTTATTAATAGTGCAATTACAGCATGAATATGGGAGTAATACATGATATTGCTGGGGCTGGATTTTGCGCTGGATTAATGCTGGATATTTCACATTGATGAAGGTTATCTTTTTTACACAATATTATGGCTGATGGTGACAGCTGTCTGTAGTGGAAGAAGAATTGTAAAAATAAATAGTTTTGAAAAATATTTTAAGTGAAATAATTTTGGCATAAATAATGTATTTTAGAGTCAGGTACTGTAATTTAAGGTCATTGCTGCTAAAGAGATAAAAGCACAGGAATCCGATAGGAAAATAACAATGCCACTTGGCCAACTGTTTTGTAAGAGAAAATCCCCCATTACAGAGGGCATTCCTTCAAGACAGTCTGCATTCTGCTTTCAAAGAAGAGTCTAAAACAGACATTCGAGCCAGAACATATGCTTCAGGAATCGCTCTCTTAAACTCAGTGCCAGTGATAGTGATTTGCCTTTATTCTAGATAAATATTTGATTTATTAAGATACAGTTGTGATATTGTAAAGTACTTAAATTTGCTTAGAGAATAATATATTTATTTTAGAAACTGTGGTGCTCTCTTGATTATTACTAATACTTCTCTCTTAAACATATATACTCACAAGCCCCCTTTACAAAACTGCTCCTGCTACACAAGCTACTAAAACACAGCACACCAATCATATTTCACAGCTAATGCCAAAAAAAAAAGAAGAAAAGAACAATATATAAAGGAAATCATTAGAGTTTTTTATAGAAAATTGGGGGCAATTCTGTGATATGATTTCAGTAAAGTGGTATTTTTGGTTAACTATTTTTTTTTAACTGAGCAAATCAATTATCGGAAAAATAATAATATAAATAAATGATACTTGAGAAGTAAGTCTACGCCCGAGAATCATTTTAATTCATGCAAAAAAAAAAAAAATGTCTCAAATATAAGTTAAAAACTTAATAAATAAAATTTAAAGGAAATCTTGGAAGTCGTTAGCGATTGATTTTTGAAAAAATCAATTTAGCAAAATAGTATTTTTGGTAGAAGAACTTGTTTGAATCCACTGATATTACATAGAAAGTATATACATATATTTTGAACTTCATACAATCAGTTGGTGTAGTGTGTGTCAGGGTTAGAAACTTTAAAAAATGAAATCAACACCTCTATACAACAAACCTGATGAACCAACACTGCCATGGAACAAAATCAGAAAAAAAACATGCTATAATATATATAATCACAGATATTGTGTTGAAAGCAGACCCAACAATCTTGTATACAATATACATATGTCAGAACAGAATTATTTGCGAAGTAGATTGATTGAAAAAAAAATTCAGTGTAAGTCACTCAAACAACTTTCTCTTTTATCACAATTAATATGATTTAATCGATAAATTTTCTTTACTTATCTTTAGTTTGGGTTTGCACATAAAGAAAGGAACGTATAGTTTAGATATACCTGAGTGAGGACTTATGACTTATGCGCCCTCTGTCTTAACCATGAAAATTTATGGTGGCATTTTTAATTGTAACTGACAAGGGAACGCTGGCCCCTAAAATAAATCCCCCACTCCCAAAATTCAAATCAAATCGATAGTTTTTATCAAACGCAAAGGGAATCGTAATAGTCATTTTCGAGAAAATTCACAAAAACTCATTACTCTTAAAAGTCCCACATCCGATTAAATGAAATGCCATATCCGGTCAAATTAGTTTTTATAGTTTTTTGATACAAACATCCTGACAGAAAGATAAAAAATTCTATATCTTGTACTCTGCTATGGGAAATAAAAAAAAGCTAGCCGACAAAAATTGTAATTTAAAATAAAAAAATAAGTTAAAGAAATTATATGAAAAATATGTTAAAAACTTCTAAATAATGTCGTCAAAGTGCACTGCATTATCGTCATACATAAGAAAGGCAAAGCAAGAAATGAGGAGGCAAAGGCATGTAAAAAAAGCGGTGCAGTGGCGAGCCAAGATTACAGCTTAGAACCTGACTTTAACTCCATCAACCGCAGTAGTAGTAGTGGTATTAGTAGTAGTTGAGGAAGTAAGGAAGGTCATGTGACTAGGGAGAAGGGAAAACTCGTTTGAATTGACAAAGCGGCGGCAGCGGAACATTCTGAAGGGAAAAAATGCTTTTTTTTTTTTTTTTTTTTTTTTTAACTAACCCTCTTTTTCATTCCATTGCCAAACTATATCGTGACATCATAAAAACTATCCATACTTTGCGATAACACTTTCTTCTAGCCCGCAAACCGCTTTTATAAATTACATGGACAACGTTTGCATTCGATAATAGTATGATTATTATGTATTTATTATTCAATCTATCACTTTTTATTTGTAATTGAATTAAATAAAATAATAAATTTCATACAATAATAAGCTTGTAGACTAACTTTATAGAAAACAGTTGAATTATTTTAAAAACTCATTCATTCAAGTGGGGGAAAAAAATCTGGTATGAACACTCGCACAACTTTCTCTTACTCCAGTTTTCAAAATTGTAATTTTACAAACTTTGTAGTTAGTATACCAAATTTAATGTAATTAAATGTCGGTGTTTTATCGAGAAAATCACAAAAACTGGAAAAAAAACCCACTTCCGGTTTAGAGGACAACCTAACCCCACCCTTCCCACGAAAGTGCCCTGAAATGCATTTTCTCGGAGAAACTTTTCAAATAAAAATTGTAGAGCTTTGTATGTGTGGTTGATTTAACAAGTTTGAGGAAAATCGTTAGAGTCATTTTCCAGAAAATTGCAAAAAAGTAGAAAAAAAAAAAAAACATTCAGTAAAGTGGTACTTCCCGTTAAGGAATTTTGACAGATAACCTATTGTCAAATCCCATGGTGATACCTAAACGGAATATCAAGTTTAAACTTCCTACGATTTTTCAATTTTTGAGCTATCCTATTCATACACAAAAAACACACACACACACTGACCATTTTCTGAAAACCACTTTTTACTGTGTCTTACTCCTAGTAAGAGGAAGTATTGTAATCGTGTCAAATTTTCGATATTGAGTTTTCACCGGAAATATCCGTTTTGAGGCCCCTGAGTCAAAAAAAGGGTTCTTAGCAAATGGTCTGTGTGTGTGTGTATGTGAACAGCATAGCTCACAGACGAAAAATCGTAGAAAGTTCAAACTTGATGATCCGACAGTGGGTCATCTGTCAAAATTCCTCAACCGGAAGTACCACTTTACAAGTTGTTTTTTTTTTTGCTTTTGCGATTTTCGCAAAAATGGCTCCAACGATTTTTTCAACTACATATACAACTTGGTATATCAACTACATATACTAACAGCTACAACTTTTATTTGAAACATTTCTCCGGGAAAATTAATTTAAGGGCACTTCTAGGGAAGGTGTGGGGTTAGATTTTCATCCTGACTGCTATTTCAGTTTATTAGACAATTCTGTCATCTAAGTAATGTTAATTAGAATTAAATATGTGTTGAAATTCTGAGTTTGAAAAAAATACCGGAAGTGCGTTTGTTTTAACACTTTACTAAATGATTTTTTCACTTTTTCGCAATTTTCTTAAAAATGGCTCCGACAATTTTCTTGAAACTTTGTATATAAACTAAACATGCAATGATCTACATCTTTTATTTAAAACATTTCTCTATAATTTTGAGAACAGGAGTAGGAGAAAGTTGTGTGAGTGTTTCACGCCAGGTATTTTTTAACTAGGTGTAAGAGCAAGTAAAAAGGTTTAGTACAGGTCGTCTGTTCTATTTGTTACGACTGATAATATTTTGATGGTTATTCAGTTAAAAAACTTGATGAATTTAAATAATTGACGGTCAAACGTTTTCTAGTCCTAAATTCGGTTGATTAAAAACTTGTAAATTTAAACAAATAAATAAATCTGTGAATTAACTTGGAATTTTTAAATATACATAATAATTGAAATATATAGTCCAATTTTTCGATACTTGTATACTACACTGACTTTGGAATTTTATTATCCTTTCGAGCATCGTTGCAATTTTAATACGAATGAGCTGATATATTTCTTCAGAGAGGATTTAAGATGCACAAGAAAACAGTCAGATGCTTATAGAACAGGAGCACTACAAACAAACTATGGACCATATATACTTCATTTCCATATATTTTCAATGTCAATTGTAACAAGGTCAATGACAGTATCAAGATCGATGTTATTTTACTTTCCGATTGACTATAAGGATCTCAGCCAATCATACAAAAAAAAAAAAGCTGGTGTGAAACACTCACACAACTTCCTTTTATATTCCAATTATATAATTTAATTATAAAAAAAAACTTCTTTAAAGTTGCAAGGGTTTACAAAAGTTTAGATAGCGCGGGCCATAAAGAAAGGAGGTATGGGTTATATCTGAGTTTTAAACCATTATACGTTTTTCAGCATTAAACCTTTATTTTTAAACTGTTTGTATACTGTGGCTCACAGTGAAGATGATACACTGGCGGTTGTACAAAAAAAAAATCTGGTGTGAACACTCACACAACTTTCTCTTACTCCAGTACTCAAAATTATAATTGACAAAGTTTATAGTTAGTGTACCAAATTTAATGAAATTCGTCGAAAAGTGAAAACACTGTCCAGTAAAACTGTCCGGTTTACTAATTTCCTTGAAACTCGGAATTTGGGTCATATATTAATTTCTAGTTATTTCAATTTGGATGACAGAATTGTATAATCAACTGTGATAGCATTTTAAAGAAAAACATAACCCCCCTCCCCCAAAAGTCCCCTTAAATGAATTTATCAGGGGAAAAGTTTCAAATAAAAGTTGTAGCTCTTTATATGTATAGTTAACAACGCTGGTTTAAAGAAAATCGTTGGAGCCATTTTCGAGAAAATACCAGAAAACTGAAAATTATATTTCAGTAAAAACGCACTTCCGGTTATCTATTTTTTTTCAAACTCGGAATTTCAACAACATATTTAATTCTAATTAACATTATTTAGATGACAGAATTGTCTAATATACTGAAACAGCAGTTAAGATGAAAACCTAACCCCACCCCTCCCCCAGAAGTGCCCTTCAGGGCATTTTCCTGGAGAAATGTTTCAAATAAAAGTTGTAGCTCTTTTGTATGTGTAGTTGATATAGCAAGTTTAAAGAAAATCTTCGGAGCCATTTTTGAGAAAATTGCAAAAACGTAAAAAAAACAACTAGTAAAGTGGTACTTCCGGTTGAGGAATATTGACACATAACGCACCGTCAGATCCCATGGTGATACCTAAACGTAATATCAAGTTTGAACTTTCTACGATTTTTCGTTTTTGAGCTATGCTGTTCACATACATACACACACACAGACACACACAGACGACACACACACACACACACACACACATTCATTTCTCTAAAATCCACTTTTTTGGACTCAGGGGACCTCAAAACGGATATTTCCGGTGAAAACTCGATATCGAAAATTTGACACTTACTTCCTCTTACTAGGAGTAAGAGAAAGTAAAAAGGTTAAAAAATAATAAAAAGTTTGTAAATATTTTACAGAAAAGAAAAAACTTTATTGATGAACATCAACTAATGAACAGTAATTAACATGTGTAGCTAAACTTTAAACAATTCATGGAAATACAACAACTAAATGGATACTACAGAGAACATTGTTTTTTTATCATCACAGCACTCAAATCTGTCTAGCATGGATTTTCATTTAGATAGGTTATGAATTTTTGCACACTTTTCAATAAGTGCTTGTTTCAATTAATTTCTATTCGAAATACTTTGAATTCTAATATTACTTTTAACTATGGTCCATATATTTTCAATGACAATTAAGTCAAACGATTGGAGAGAAGTTTTGAGTACTCTGGGTGCAATTCTGTTGGCTAAATGAGAACTATGCATAGGAGCGTAGCCCTGATAAAAAATAAAATCAACTCTTGTAACAAAGTTTTGTCTGCCCTAAACTTTAATTTTTTTTTCAGAATATCACAGTTCACATTTTTCGTCCATGATTTTATGCTTATTCAAATCCAAAGGCCAGAAAACCTACCAAAAAACTACTCTCCTATCCAACATTTTCCTCTGATAATGGACCAAATCTGATAGAGAAAAATCTGAAGGTTTTGCCAATTACCTAAACAATGTATACAAGCCAAATCTCTCTTCAACAGTCCCTATTATTATTATTATTATTTGTCTATGGCGAGGGAAACCCTACGCTATCCAAAGCTCATTGGGCCCATATAGCTACCCCAAGAAAAACAACAACAAACCGGGTCTAGAACAAAAATCCAGACCCGAATCTAATCCATTTAAGATTCACCGAAGTCGGAATAAATCGCACAATAACCTTAGCGGAAATAGCCTAAGCTCCTATTCCGACCAAAGGTCCTGAACCTAATTTCCCCACAACCCAGGCAATCAGTCATAAGATGGATGGGTGTTTCCTTCTCTGTCTCACAGACTCTACAAAATGGATCCCATGCATGAGCCCGATTATGTAGAGATGTCTCCTTAAACTAAAATGTCCAGTAAGAGATCCAACCAGATGCCTGAGAGCGCTCCTTGAAAAACACAGCAACGTCTCACTAATGGCCTTGTCCGGACCCCCGATGAGCATTTCGGACTGCCGAAAACCAACTGAGCTCATCAATAAGGATGAATGCTGTGAGTCCATGTCAGGAAGCCTGACAGATATGTGCCAGAAGACACGCCAACTGCAGGATCGAGACCAATGAAAGGAAGAGAGGCGCCTAATTTGGCAAACCTATCCACTTCCTCATTCCCAAAAATTCCCATGTGACCTGGGACCCAGACTAGAAGCACATCCTTCAGAGAAGAAAGCTCTTCCAGTCTTTTAGAACATTCTAGCATCAACCTGGAAGTGAAGACACATGAACTCAGCGCCTTCAGCGCAGCCTGCCTGTCCGAGCAGATACAAACACTTTTTAAGTTAGTGTTACGTACCCTCTTATCCAAGACACAAAAAGAATAGCATAAACCTGTCTAGAAGACCGTGGTCCATTAACCAAGTGATACTGCCAAATGATCTCCGGTCTCAAAATAGACCACAGCTCCAGACCTACCATAAGATTGATCAACAGTCCCTAAATTCATAAACTCTTTAAATAATTATCTATCAGGTCTATTACCTTTATTACCTCGCTCAAAAGCTTTCAATGCCTCCTAAGTATAAAATATGCTGTCTCAAAACTCCGACTAAACAAAGCTCCTGGATTTAATCTTATCACAGCCAGTAATCTTAAAGAGCTTTCCAGAAAAGGAAAGCCAGAAAGGAATCCTCTTCCTTACCTATATGCAGTTTCCGCACTCCATATTTTCCTCTCATCTATTTTCCATTATAAATATGATAAATAAACCCACACATCTATCTTCATCATATAGGCCGATAAGTCTCTTACTTATAAAGGACAAGTTAAAGGACTTATTACCAATCCTCGAAAGTCATTAAACTATCTCTCACCACCAGTTCGAGTTTCAGGGTAGCCACTCGATCATCTAACAGTGCCACCGGGTTGTAGAAGCTATTGCAACATCACTTGAGCTTGGGCAGTATTGCCTAGGGGTCTTACTGGATATGGCCTAGGCCTTTGGCAGAGTTTGGCATCCCGGAACTATACAAGCTCAAAAGCATCCTTTCAAATACTCTTCACCTCATCCTTGTATCATATCTTACTGATCGTTACGTTCAGATCAGTCAGAACGCCATTCATTCCTCAATACAACCCAAGGAGGCTGCGGTTCGTCAAGGCAGTAGCTTTGGACCAATACTTAATCTTTATTTTGAATAAAAAAAAAAAGCTTGAAGAAGAATGTCGGAATTTGTCCCATTCAACAATTGCTAATTACTTACATATGTAGTTGACATTTTTTTTTTACAAATTCATAATGTATAAACAAAAAATTAAGTTCTAATTATTAATAAGCTTTTTTTTTTACTTCAACGTTTACAACAAACATGCTTGAACTTATGTTCTCACTCTCTAATTCATTATTAATTATACAAAATTAAGAAATGGCTATAAGGAAAGGCTAATAGGGGTTCAGAATCACACAGTGTTTTAATTTATGATAGAAAAGTTATGAAGTGAAAACCTTTCTGTGTGAACAATTCATACGACTTTCTATTGATTGTACGTAATACTCTCAGTTTTAATAGACAAATTGCGTATGGCAGAACGAAAGTAAGATACATAACTGTCGTGCTGTTTTGCTTAGATAAAGAGAATTTAATTTAGAAACAAATTGTTCTAATCTGAGTTTTGCAGCTTTGATAAACTCAGATTGAAAGTCATGTGAAAATTCAGATTTAACTATTAAGTCTTAGGTGTACAAATACGATGATGAAGGTTTGATCAAGTAACTTGGAATTGTATAAACTGTAATTTAAGGGAGTTCATTTATTTGGGGGGGGGGTAACTGGTATCTCTATGAGCAAGTGTATATGTTTGTATTGTGTTTATGGTGAGTTCAAATGTGTTGAGTGTGTGTGCGTTTGTGTGGTGTATATATATATATAATACTAGACTGTATATATAAAGTTAAATGAATGGACATCCCAAGAGTAAGGGCTTCCTAAATATGCACAGGCACTATGGTCTAAAAAGCCCTTTAACAGGACCTGACTAAGCAGGATTTATCTTGGCAATATTCATCACATATATATATATATATATATATATTTCTGTATGTATGTGTGTGTGTGTGTGTGTGTGTGTATGTGTTTAGTTCTAACAGTAAATATACAGCCCGTTAGTGGTGCTAATGCTATCTATACTAGTAATAATACACCAGTCTCTGAAAATGTCTTTTCCCAGTAGAACAATACCTATAAAATCTAGAAACCACTAGTTTAAAATTAAAATGGAATAGCTCCAAAACATTAGTTTGAGTATCAGTCTCTGTACGCTGTGGCCAGTTATAGTTGTTTTATTTTGCAGTTTACAGTTTTATTAGATCTATCTTTTTAAACTAAGGTGCATCGTCACATTATGCGCTATTTACTTAGAAATTATTATATATTTAAAATTAATCAAACACTAAATTTGATACATAATACTTGAAGCGTCCGAAAAGAGAATAAATAAAACAAAGTAAAAAATTTAATAATAGCACAAACCACTAGCGCCCGTTCAAGGGGCGGGCAACCCGGACATTTGTCTGTGGCGCCAAAATTTAGAGCCACCATTTTGGCTAGTGTGAGAAAAATATTAATATGTTAAATACTCAATTGATAGAAAATTTCAATATCGATTTTTTCGTTTGTTAAAAATTTACAGTACGTAGCGTATTTATATTGTTTATGTCTAAAAGCTAAAAATATTTACGATGTTGTAAATTGGAGGTTGAGGTTCGGTCATACAAAAGAACTCTTTTTTAAATTTTCTACCGACGTTTCGGCAAATTTATTGCCTTCTTTAGGGTCTGTACAAAGGTTTTAATACAAATCAATAAAAAATACAAACAACATAAAATATGAACTTAAAATAAATATTTTCAAAATAATTTTTTAAAAAAATAAACTATATAAATAAACTAAATAAAAAGTATGATATATATAGCACATTTAAATTTATTTTAAACTATTGTTGTAGAACAGATCAATATTAAACTAAATTACAACTAATTGTTTAATTAATATTGATCTGTTCTACAACAGATTTTATGACCTAACCTCAACATCCAATTTACACCATTGAATACAGCGGTCGTAAAGAACACCAAAAACATCAATATTTACACTATTATTGAAAAATTAACGCAGAATTTTGTAA
Source organism: Triatoma infestans (assembly GCA_011037195.1). Classification (NCBI taxonomy): domain Eukaryota; kingdom Metazoa; phylum Arthropoda; class Insecta; order Hemiptera; family Reduviidae; genus Triatoma; species Triatoma infestans. The sequence goes on from JAAEAF010003516.1 coordinate 33,932, forward strand.
AGAACAATGCTTGAACTTGTTTGAACTTGCATATACTTCTCTGAACAGAATAGCATTAGCACGCGAGCAGATCTCTATTTCAGCCTGTGTTTGAACATGCATAGATGGTTAAAAATATACATACATATATACACTTAAGGGGCGGTAATTCGTCTTTTTGTCCGAGGCGACGTAACCACTAGAGCGAGCGCCGCTGTATACCACGGTACCAAAATAACCATCATATTTTATCTCGCTATTACTACTACAAACAACTATTATGTTTTCTCTCGTGTTGGTGTGTTTGGATTCTATCTCTCGCTCGTCCGTACTTTGAACTTGCGATGTGTTTACCTCGTGAACAGAGTGTCATCTTAAAACATACAGTTAGTTGCTCTGCTGCTCTGTTAGTGCGCACATTGGCGAGTTGAATTTATAATTCTATTTTGTGTGGCCACACCTTGAACATTACTCGACCTTTTTTTGTACTTCTGTGTACCATCACATATTTAAACCATTGTAGAACTTGTTGTACCATGATCCTCTTCCACCATCAACCTTTTGTACATAAGAGTACCAATCATCATCATCATCATCATCATAAATATGAACAACGTGATTTCTATTAACCCTAATCTACCAGAGAAGATGTACGCGAGTACGGACGACAACAGCACATCTCAAGTAACATCTTTTATCTACTAAATTCAGGTAGAGAGAGATATAACATAATATAAAATCACCTTTCATAAATAAATGCACATTGTTCAGCTTTCATACTATATCATTATAAGTTTGCCCGTCGTTCCTTTATTTTCCTATGTTAAACACAGTCCGCTTTAAAAGTACCAGTGTATCTTTATTCATTTTATTTTATTAACGGTGCAATGACTGTAGAGGAGCGATCAATCTACTTATTGGCCATACCAATACTTATATTTGATAGACTCTCTCTTACTTAAAGTATTGTCGTTACTGTGAGTCCAAAAAAATGGTTTTTAGAAAACGGTCTGTGTGTGTGTGTGTATGTATATGTGCTTGCTGTGTGTATGTACGTGAACAGTATAGCTCAAAAACAGCTGGATAAACTTAATGAAGTCTTAAAAGCAAGTTACTCCATTTTAAATAAAGCTATTCTGTAATTTGATAACTCTTCCATCTATCGTTCGCGTTTTAACTCAGGTAATATTAACAGATTGGTGGGAGTAAGCGATTTGTCTCATTCTATTTTCCTATAGGCCAAACAATGCACGATCTGAGTACATTCTGCTCACCTCATTCCTGTTCCCATTCGGTACTAAGGGTGCTTTAAAAACCGTTCCTATCCATTCGGATATACCAGTCCCCTTGTGCAAGCACAAGGTCGTTTTACAAGAGAAGGATGTCACCACCACGATAGGCTAGGGTGCAAGCCTCCCCGGGGCAGAAGTGCCTCCCCGGCATTCCCCCGCTTGGCCGCACAAGGAGGCAGGTTCCAACAAAGTTGGCCGCCACTACCAGATCGTAGAGAAGGCTGACTATACTTTAGCTCTGGAGGGGGCCGTACCCCCTGGCGAAGGGCACTTCCTTGAGTATTAGTTTATATTGCGGTATACCCACCCGCTCAGCTCATGTCCCCAGGGACAGCGGAGCTATTAGTTAACCAACGGCCACTACGAATCCGACCTCAATCGCAAGCAATTGGGCTTGGAAACAGCGCTGCTTGCGCCCGTAATTCAGTACTATTATCTACAGCGGCGTGACTGATCGCACGCTCGATGGTCTTACTACCTTGCCATCTATTGATTTTGAGCGTTTCCTCGGGGATCAGGGTACAGTATCTGAGGAACCAGAAACCCATCGGCCCATGGGGAGTGAAAGGAAAAAGGAAGAGGACAGGAAGGAATATGAAATGGGACAAGGTATCCCCAACCTGGAGAGCCAGTGGCTGATTGCATCTCGAGAGATGGGCGATGGTGGCGCCACGTACCTATGCCTGAAAAAAAAAAATGGAGTTGCCTCTTAGCCTTAGCTCCCTACAACTATTTATACATATATACACTATACAAAACCTAACTTACCCTACACAAAACCTATCCTACCTACATACATCCCTTTAGCCAGAACCTAACCCAATCCTACCTATATACCTAGTACAATATATACAAAAACTAACCTATCCCTTCCCTAGATATACCTCCCCCCAGACCACTCCCCCTAATAAACCCCATGCAGGGTCAGCTGAATCCTCGCTAATTCAATTAGGAAGGTCCACGCCTCCTTACTCCCCCAACCCTATACCATCTGAGTACAGTCGGTCTATGGTTCATTTTCTCAAAGGACGGTATTTTGAAAATCATGAAGCAATCGATTAAGATGCAAGGAGTTTTTCGCCTCAAAACTCAAGTAGTGATACCATCACCAAACTGAAATATTTGCAGTTAGGTGGGTTAAAGTCGTACAAAAAGAATGTTTATATTTTGATGATTCAAATAAGGGCTTTTAAATAAAACTGTTTTTATTTTGCTAGACTAATATTCCAAATTTTAATATGAAAATTGGTTAACGAAAAGTGCGAATTATAGATAATTTCTGAATTTTTTGAAATTTATTCGGAAATGGTTTGAACGATTTTCTTTAACTTCAAATACCTTATTGTACAAATGTAAACCTATCACTTTAATAGAGAAATATTTTCGGAAAGCTTTAGTCAGGACATTTTTGGGGAATTTCTGTTTCATATCGGCCGTGTCTTCTGCACTAAATTGTAATCATATTCTAGTAACTATCTGTGTATGTGCAGAGAATCAACATGTACTCCCAGACAGAGTGTTAGGAAAGCTTGTGCCTCTCCGTGTTCTCTATATCGGTCCAGGTTATCTGAACATTATAGGTAGAATTAGATCTCATTGAAATGTATTTGGTGAGATAAGGCGTTGTATGTTTGTAGTAGTAGTTGGTGTAGCACGAGCGGTTTAGTAAAAGGGGTTGTGAGTATATATGTTTAAGAGAGAAGTATTAGTAATAAGAAAATAGTCACCACGCTAACATTAAATATATTCTATTTAAAATAATAAGAAACGGCCTGAACGATTTTCTTTAACTTCAAATACCTTATTGTACAAATGTAAACCTATCACTTTAATAGAGAAATATTTTCGGAAAGCTTTAGTCAGGACATTTTTGGGGAATTTCTGTTTCATATCGAAGATAGATTATTTGCAAAGAATTTATATACTTATTAATATATTGTGAAACTGCCACTGATTCTAAGAGAGCGAAAAACAAGTGTTCTGCTTGAACGCGTGTTTTAGACTATTCTCTTCATAGTTCAAATCTATGGAGTGAGTTTTATTGTTTTACCCTAACTGTTTCTTGCCCTTTTTCACTTGGTTTGCATTGAACTAGATTCTAGTACCTGGCTCTATCCCCATCACTAAAATAAACTATTTGAACTAATTAATTTTCACAAATTTATTTTACTAAACTATTTTTCAAAACTATTATTTTTCCATTTCGTTCTTCCACTACATCATCTAAAACGTACAACTATCATGTGTCTAACAGATATGTAATTCGAAAAGCCGCCTTTTGTATTCGTAGCTTCTCCAGCAGTAGGAAATTCGACTAGTGTATTCGGTATGTTCTAGAGATTAAATTTGAATCTGTAGCCTTTTGACCATAACGGAGCTTATATTGAGCTTACAGTAAGCTCATTAGCGAACAATGAAGGTGAAAACTATATGTGGGGAATAATAGTGGTCTATATTCTAAATTCTACATACTATATTCTAAAATAATATATTCAAATAAACTATATTTTAACTTCTTTTTTTATTTATAGTATGTTAAAAATTCGGGTTTTTTTTTTTAATGAAACAGTTGCCAGAAAAACTACCGTATCGTAGATATTTTTTTTTATTCATTCTTATTATGTGTTGAAAAGATTCAAGATTTCTGAAATGAAATAAATTATAGATTGTAATCTTTAATCGGGAAATATTCTTTCCCAAATTTCAATAAATTGTTTTCAATGAAATCAATCGGATTCTTATAAATTTAATTCCGCTTGGTGCAAAGATAAATGTACAAGCAATGTAAAGTTTGATGTTTACCTTTACCAGTTGTTTATTAAATTAACAATGCTAATGAAATCAGTTGATTAGTTGACTAGTTAACTAAATTTACATTTAGTTGAAATCATACTCTTATTGATTTAACAAATAATTTTACTTATAACGGGAGGGGCGATATCAGCATTATATAAATTATAAAATTGATCTGTTTCCATGCAACTTTCAAGGTTAATGTCAAAATGAATTTATAACAATAATAAAGAGTACAGGAAAAAGTAACGATATATCGATCATATGTATATATATATATATATATATATTTATAACTAGATATAGTAGAAGATGTATTCAGTACCCATTACACATTTATATCATGGAAATATATCATTGAATGATGCTTGTTGTTTTGTTGGTAAAGAAAGAGCTAGAGGTATATCAGATAGAGAAATAGTAGTGGGTAAACGTGAATGTAGAGAAGGAGAAATAGAAGCCCTGAGTTTAGAAAATAACGGCAGAGTATGGAAAGTGAAGCACTACCCTCTCTATTTAGAGTTTGTACGTGATGTGATATTGAATGTGTGCGTGTGTGTGTGTGGTTGGTTATAAAAGTCTCTCCTACTAAACTTAGGCGAGGTTAGGTAAAACTCTTTCATATGTGAGCCGCCAAGTATTAAAAAGGAATCCGTACATCCTAATTATATATAAAACTGGTTTTTGGATTTCTATATTTTATATTTTATTTATATTATGAATTTAATATTGCAAAAAATAATAGGAGACGTGATAACAAGGATTTCAATTTATTGTTTCAAATATAGGTCATAGATATTTTTTTTTGTTACTTCTTTTATAATCACAAAATTTTCTAAGTTGAATTTTCAGCGGAAAAGTAAAAATTATTTGTCACAAATGAAGAAAAGCAATATTATTCAACTGTAACTAGCCTGATATCTACCGGCAGTATGAGAAAACAAGGAAACATATTGCAAAACAAATTCCAAATAGCAACGGAACAAGAGAGGGGAAGTATATGATTTGAATTAACCAATCTTTGTTGAATGGTCATTATATATATATATGTGTGTGTGTGTGTGTGTGTGTGTGTGAGTGTGTGTATGTATGTGAACAGCATAGCTCTTACTCCTAGTAAGAGGTAGTATTATAGTCGTGTCAAATTTTTGATATCGAGTTTTCACCGGAAATATACGTTTTGAGGCCCCCTGAGTCCAAAAAAGTGTTTTTTTTTTCTTCTTTTTTTTTGAAAATGATCTTTGTGTGTGTGTGTGTGTGTGTGTGTGTGTGTGTGAGTGTTTGTAAGTGAATAGCATTGCTCAAAAACGAAAAATCGCAGAAAAGTTCAAAGTTGATATTCCGTTCAGGTATCACCATGGGATCCAAAAGTACGTAAGTTATGTGTCAAAAATAATTCTTAAACCTAAAGTACAACTTTATTGAACGTTTTTTTTTTTTTTTTTCACTTTTTTGCGATTTTCTCGAAAATGGCTCCAACAATTTCCTTTAAACTTTGCACGTCAACTACACATACAAAGATCTACAACTTTTATTGGTAACATTTCACCGGAAAAATTCATGTTCGGGCACTTTTGGGAAGAAAGTTTTGGGTTAAGGTTTTCCTCTAAAATGCTATTTCAGTTTATAATACAATTCTATCATCTAAATAAAAAATATTAATTAGAATTAAATATGTTAGTATGTTAGATGAAATTCCGTGTTTGAAGAAAATTGGATGACCGGAAGTGCGTTTTTACTGAAAAATATTTTTCTGTTTTCTGCTATTTTCACTAAAAATGGCTCCGAAAATTTTCTTTTAAATGTAACATTATATCGACTACACATAAAAAAGAGCTACAATTTATATTTGTAACATTTCTCCGGATAAAGTCATTTAAGATGGCTTTTGGTGGAGGGGGAAGGTCATGTTTTCCTCTAAAGTGCTCACATATTTGATTATATAATTCCACCATCTAAAAAGAAATTAATTTGAAATAAATAAATTGGCAAAATTCTGAGTTTCAAGAAAATTAGTAAACCTGAAGTGTATTATTACTGAACAATTTTTTCAGTTTTCCCGATTTTCTCCATAAAAACACTTGACGAATTTTCTTTAAATTTGGGTATATTAAGTACAAAATTTGTCAATTACAATTTTGTAAATTGCAGTAAAAAAAAAGGTGTCTGAGTGTTTCATTCCAGATTTTTTTTTCTCATGTGAACTAGCTAAATCTGTTATTATTTTTTTTTAAATCCTTATGATTTTTGTTACTAAGTATTTGTCCAAATATTTGCGTTGCAATAATGCCCGAAATATATTATTATTTTATTTATTTAGTTACGTTGTTTTATACAAAAGTAATAACAGTGTAGCCGTGCCCACACCTGTGGACTAGTGTCTATCACTACAAATGAAACAACTGCGTACACAACAACAAAAATCTTCTTTATTAAATTCTCTGTACGTTACAGGTAATGCGGTGCGAACTTGACTGGTTACTCTAATCTTTTATTATTCTGTGTCTTTATATAAAAACATATGGTCTCTGGTATTTTTTCTGTTATATATAAAAAAAATTAAATGGCAAAAAAAACAAACAAAACAAAAACGCCAGGGAGCCCTGGCTGGAAAATCGTGACAAAAATGACCTGGGGCAAGTCGCCACAGAGCCCCCCCCCTAAGATGGTTTGCTGTTTCTTCTGCGCCGCTGAGCAGGTGGGCCGGCTTGACCCGATTTAATGTTACCTTCTGTTCCCTTCCGTTCTTGACGATGGTAACCATTTTTTCTGTTCTTGCCAGCACTCGGTAGGGACCTTCGTATACTGGCTCCAAGGCGGGAAGCAGCGTCGCAGGAATATATGGGTACATGTCGCCAATTGCGCGTGCACAAATGGGTGCGGGGTGCTGTGCCATGTTACTGGTACTGGTCGCACTCGCTCCAACGTGCGTCTTAGCTTTATGACCCAGTTTTGCGCCTGTGTGGGTGTACCCGCTTGCTTGTCGGGACTACCTGTTATCAGCTCCCCCGGTAGCCTCAGTGACGTGCCGTACGTAATTTCTGCTGGCGACATGCCTGTGTCCTCTCGAACCGCCGTTCTCAGTCCCAATAGGACCGTAGGCAAAACTTGCGTCCATCGTCCGTCCTCGTGACATCTCAACGCCGTCTTGAGGGTTCTATGCATGCGCTCTACCATGCCGTTCGCTTGCGGATGATAGGCTGACGTGTGATGTAACCTTGCCCCGGTCATCCGGGCTAGCTCCTTGAATAGTTCGGAAGTGAACTGGGTGCCCTGATCGGTTGTGATGTCGGTAGGGCAGCCGAATCTGCTCACCCAGCTGCCGTAGAAAGCATTTACAACCTCGCTGGCGGTGATGCCGGCGAGAGGTACTGCTTCTATCCACCTAGAAAACCTATCTATGCAGGTAAGGCAATATCTACGCCCCTAAGATGTAGGCAGTGGCCCTATCCAATCCATATGGACGTGAGCGAATCGTCCATGTGGGGGGTGAAATGCTTGCAGAGGCGACTTTGTGTGCTGTGTGATCTTGCTCTTTTGGCATGCCATGCAAGTTCTGACCCATGCTTGGCACTGCTTCTGTAGATGAGGCCATACGAATCTCTGGCTGACCGCTCTTGCCGTCGCCTTGGAGCCGGTGTGCGCTAGCTCGTGGACTAGCCGTATGACTGCGTCCCGGTGCTTTACTGGAAAAAAGGTCGGGGCTGTCCGGTGGATAGGTCGCATATGATGGTACCGGTGCCTGTGGGTAATGACAGGTCTGCCAGCTGCAAGGCGGAAGTGTGTTGCGTGTACCTGCGTAAGTCCGGGTCGGTGAGTTGGTCTTTTGCCATTTGCGCGTAAGTCCTGGTTGTGTGTTGATGGTTGCTATTCTCGATAGCGTGTCTGCGACTGTATTGTGTTGACCGTGAATGTGCCGTATGTCGGATGTAAATTGTGCAATGTATGTTAATTGTCGTACTTGACGTGGTGAGGCTTTGTGAGGTTGTTGTGTCAGGGCGTATGTCAGTGGTTTGTGGTCTGTGAAAAGAGTAAATTGACGTCCTTCTACCCAGTGCCTGAAATGTTTGATGGCCGCGTACGCCCCTAATAGTTCCCGGTCATAGGCGCTGTATTTTTTTTCGGTTTGGCTGAGCCTTCTCGAGTAGTACGCGAGGGGTTGTCGTTTCGCGTCCACTATCTGGTATAGCGCCACTCCAATGGCCACGTCCGAGGCGTCCGTGGTCAAGTGTAGGGTTGGATTGGTAAGCGGGTGTGCGAGCTGCGCCGTATTGTTTAGTGCCTGTCTACACTGTTGAAATGCTGCTTGCGTGTCAGGGGACCAGGTAATCGGGCGCCTGTCTTTGCGTTTGCTGTTCTTAAGGTATTGCAAGAGAGGTGCCTGTAGGTCCGCGGCGTGCGGAATGAAGCGCCTGTAAAAGTTAATGATTCCTAGGAATCTGCGGAGCTCCTCAACCGTTTTGGGCTGTGGAAACTGTGCTATGGCGTCGCACTTTGTCTGCGTTGGCTGAATGCCGTCCTTTGACACTATGTGCCCTAAAAATTCGACCCGCGGCTTTCCGAACTGGCATTTGGCTGCGTTGATCGTGACACCGTATGCCGTTAATCGTTGTAGGAGTTGCCTGAGGTGGTGTTGGTGCTGGGCTTCGTCAACCGATGCGACTAATATATCGTCGATATAAGCGTAGCAGAAGTCCAGCCCTCGTATGTGGAATGTCTGGCCGCGTTTCTAAGTCCGAAAGTCAACCGCGGAAACTCGTATAGCCCAAACGGCGTGATTATCGCGGTTTTGGGAATGTCTCGCGGAGCCACTGGTATCTGGTGGTAGGCCCTCTCTAAGTCGGCGGTGGAGAATACTGATTTTCCTGCCAGCCCGCTGGCAAAATCCTGGATGTGCGGGAGGGGGTATCTATCCGGCACCGTGTGCGCATTTAATTGCCTATAGTCTCCGCATGGTCTCCATTCCCCGTTTTTCTTTCGCACCATATGTAATGGGCTGGCCCAATGACTGTTGGAAGGTCTACAGATCCCCCGTTCTACCATGATGTCGAATTCCGCTTTAGCGGCTTTGTACTTATCTGGTGGGAGCCTGCGCGGTTTCGCGAATGTAGCTGGCCCTTTGGTGGTGATAGTGTGTTCGACTTGGTGTCCTGGGGTGTGACGGAACGCTGAAGCTGTGGTTACTTGAGGGTACTTTTGTAGCAGTGCTTCATAAGCGCCCCCTGTCTCTAATGAGTGTAATGTGTGGGCGGTAGGCGTCGTTGGCCTAATATGCCTGTCTGTGCTTGCGTTTAAGAGTTGGTGCTTGAGATCTACCGTCCATCCCTGCGCGGTAAGCAAGTCGGCGCCTATTATCGGCCTCGCAATGTCTGCGATGTAGAAGGTCCATTGTGCCTTGAGGCCCTTCCCTAAATCGATTGTCATTGATTTTGTTCCGTAGACTTTGATGGTCGTACCGTTGGCCGCTGTTAATGCGTGCGTGGAAGTGCGTGAGGTCGCGTTTGCTTGTGTGGGTGGTATGGCCGAGACTTCCGCACCCGTGTCTACCAAGAACGTGAGTCCAGAATGTTGGTCTGTAAGGAACAGGCGGCTTTGGTTGGAGGCCAGGGGGTTTGCCGCCTCTAGCGCCTGGCCCAGCTGTTTCCCTGCGGATATTCGCATGGAGGTGCGCACTTGCGTGCCCTGGCGCCGAATCGCGCGTGGAGGAAACAGTAGTGTGGTTTACGCTTGGACATGGTTAGTGCTTTCATTTGTTCTGAAAGCCTGTTGATTTGATATTTTATTTGTGTGATCTCGGATGTCGTTTCCGTTGTCGTGGTGTTGCTTCGTGGGGGGCACGTGTCTTTGACGCCTGCGATTTCTGTATACTCTGCGGCGCCTTTGCTGTAGCCGTGTTGTGTGTAATGTCGGGGCCGTGGTGTATGTCGGGTGCTTACTATGCCAGCTCGTCCAAAGGAGTGCCGGGTCGCTGCGCTGCGATTATGGCCCCCACTAATTCTGGTAATTTCGACATCCATATGTGTTCTAGCACAGCGTCTCCGGCCGCTATTCCCGCTGCTAGCCTTCTGAGGTCACTCAGCAACGCTGAGGGCCGTCGGTCCCCCAGCTCCCCAACGGAGAACAGCCGCTGGAGGCGCTTTGCTGGTGTACTGCCATACCTGAGGAGGAGAAATTGCCTTAGCCTAGCATACTCACCGTCTTCTGCTGGTGTCTGTGCCATGACCTCCGTCGGCAGCGCGGCTGCGATGCATGTAAACTTATCGGCTTCGTTCAGGATTCCTGCCTGCCCCATGACGAGCTCACATTGCCGGAGCCATGTATCTATAAATTCGCTGCAGAAGTGAGTTATCTTTGGGGTTGCTCTTTGCGATGTCTCGGGCCAGTTGTTCGGTTGCAATACCATAGGCTGCTGCCTTGGCTCAGATGGTGTCGTTTGCTCTCCCTTAGGCGGCGTCCGCTTCGTCAGAGTGTTTCTTTTGGTTGGCATGTTTCGCTGTGTCCCTTATGGCTTTAGCTATTTTTCGTTATTAGATAGCTACTTTTTTTGGTTTTACGAGGCTTATATTTTCTATTCACGCTATGGCTTGGGAAAAAAATATATTCAATTGAATTACTTAATCATATGGTTATTTCCAATGTTATATTGTATTTTTGAAACTTGAAACAAATATATTGGAATTTTTTTTTGGTTTGTTGCTTTGACACTGAGGAAATAGGCTTTACATACCCTTGGTTTCTTCCTTATTGTATGGGTGTCCGGTTTAGTTTCTATTTTTTCCTTCGGGGTCACCAGTTTGTAGCCGTGCCCACACCTGTGGGCTAGCGCCTATCACTACAAATGAAACAACTGCGTACACAACAACAAAAATCTTCTTCATTAAATTCTCTGCATGTTACAGGTAATGCGGTGCGAACTTGACTGGTTTCTATAATCTTTTATTATTCTGTGTCTTTATATAAAAACATATGGTCTCTGGTATTTTTTCTGTTATATATAAAAAAAATTAAATTGCAAAAAACAAACAAAACAAAAACGCCAGGGAGCCCTGGCTGGAAAATCGTGACAAAAATGACCTGGGGCAAGCCGCCACAAACAGTGAAGTTAATTCATATTTACATTTAAATAATTCATTTTAAAATTATGACAAATAACAAATTCAATAAACGATTTAAATATAAAAACTAAATAATTTATAAAATTAAACAAATGAAAATAAAGAATCCTCTTAGTTGGAAACTTTTTTTTTTTTTTTTTAAATTAAAAAGTGTTTCAAGTTTTAAGGAATTAATTTTATATAAATATTGTATAAATTGTAAGGATAAAATTTTCCTTTCTGATTTAAATTTGTTATTGCAATTTTGAGGGGATATCTCTTGGAATGGCATTCACAGTAGAAAAATGTTCATGGCGAAATCACGAAGAACCTAATGCCTTTTTTTTTATGATTTACTGATGGAAGAATTTATTGTAACCTTACTTTGTGGACTATAAAAATAAATATGGAAGGAAATTATCAACATTTATATAAATATACATTTCCTTTGTACTCAAACAATATTCTTTACCCGTCTTTATAGTTACATTCAGTACTTAGAATATAAGTACGTGATATGCCCTTGAAGAAAAGAAGTGGTGCAACTTCATGCTACAGTAATTCCTAAATATATAGAAAAAATATTTCTCAAAGGAAGAGTAAGATTTATAAGAAATTTTCGAATTTCTTTTTTTTCCTTTTATGTATAGATCAGTGCAGTATATTGAAAGCATCACACTCTCTAGGGAATTATGGAGTTCTTTTAAGGAAAAGTAAATAGAAACAGGAAATTTTCCAGAAAGGCTAGGTGATAGAAATAGTATAAGGAGTAAAATAAGTTCCATAAATTACATGAAATATCAGAGGTAAAGGTGGAAAAACTATTTATCGTTATCTTTTAGAAATGTATTTATAAAGAAAAAAGTGGCCAGGCCATATCTATTTGCCCAAAAAGTACAATTTCTTATTTCTTAAATCTATGGCAGAAAATTTCAGATTAATATGCCAGATTTTACAAACTTTCCCATTCTCAAGAAAAACTAGGGAATTCTACAAATTCGTAAACTGTTATAGGACAAAAAAAAAATAAAGAAAAGAATTTAGGAAGAACAGCACTCCATCAGTCTTTCAGATCAAAATCTTTGCCATTTTAAGTTGGATCCAGTATCTTAGGAATAAGGGCTGAAGGGCTGGAAGAATTGCCTTTTTTTTTTTACAGTCAGGCCGCACTAAAACCTATGGAAACGAACTGCGTCAGATGGAAGATTGTTAAAGGATGCCATAAGGGTTCCTTGACGAAACACATACTCTCCGCTAGACTGGGTATTATAACGGCAAGGGAGAGAGCCAAGCCCGACCGAGAGAAAAACAGACTCTACTCTCTGACTTAGAGAGAGAGCCAAGCCCGACCGATAGAAAAACAGACTCTCTCTGGCACTCTCTGTCTTAAGCAGGCTAGAGTGGGGAGAACCTGTATATAAGTCAGTGAGAGATCTAGACAGGGATCAATCAATCTATCACATTCAACCATACATCGCATCGTGTCATATCATCGTGTCATAACTCTACTCTCACCCTTTATTCTATAAAATCATTACAAGTCCAGTGCAGTTTGTGTAGCCATATTATAATAATGTCTTCATATCTCGTCTAATTAGTCTAACCCAATTTCTCTCCTCATCAACTCCATTATAGTATTATCGAGGCACTAGGGCATTAAAGGAATGAAGAAGACTGAGGCATGAAGAAGCCAACAGGTTGTCGAAGGTGGGATCCTTGGAGCCTTGAACCATTTTGCGACATTTCTCCCACAAAACCCCGTATGGGGTCAAAATGAGAAATAAGTAGAGGCATTCAAAAAGATCTTATGAAGGACTGTTAAAAACTCTTAAAATATATTTCCTTGGCAAACAAAAGGAGGACCTATCTATCACAGGGCACTGTTAAATATGTATATAGTGAATATTTTGTTGCGGACCAAGCTGAGAGGAATTGTGGCCAGATGTGACACCATTTTATCTTCTTCTAGAGTGTAAGCATTAAACTAGCAAGTGATTCCTAACATTTGGCGCTTGCAATGCGTGTCGAAAATGGAATCGGAGATCTCTATCTCTCCCTACAGCTTTGGCGTGATGTGAAATGTATTCGGAGGATGTATTCGGGTTAATCGGTGGCCTAAGTTTCCCTTCCATCTTAGTTGAATCAAGAATAATTTAAGTTTATATCTAATGCACCTATTCATCTGAATATTAAAGGATGATTTCACTTAATATAATGAGAGTTTCCTAGATAACTTATACAGGAATTCTTGTGTAATCCTTTTCTTCAGTTTTAATGGATGTTATAATTTTTCTTTATTTATAAGCAGAGAGATTTTTTAAATCATTTTTTATTTTTGTGCGCTGCCTCTTCAGTACATAAATCTCAGCGTTCTGGTTAGTATCTATGTAGATGACAGCAGCATCATTTGTATAATTAATTAATGGTTTTCCTATAAAGCAATCTTTGAAATTCTGAACAATTTTTACTTCAATATTTTTATTAATTTTTCATTTTTCACGGAACGAAACCAGATGTGGCGTTTGTTCCACCTTATTGATTATTATTTATACCTTCTAAGAAATATTTAAATGATAAAAAAAACCATACTGTAGAGTTATTCTCTAAAAATAAATAATCTAATTAAATCTAAGTCACTCTTCGTTTATTTTTCTAAATATATAAGATAATTTTCCTCCAAAATATTTTGGATAGATTATCAATTTAACTTGCGTCATACGGTATTATTATATCAAAGAATAAATGACCATTTAATCTATGAAAAAATATCTGGAATAATTATCAATTTATGTGGATGATGGATGGTTAGCATTAAGTTGATAGAAATTATCAATTTATGTGGATGAATTATTTTTTTTAATGGCTTCCTGTACTTTGCAGATACCCAAACACCAGGATGTCTTGTCTGAATGTGTGCTGCTCTGCTCTATTTGTACATATTCTCTGGAATTATTTATTGTTTATTATTATTTGGAATTACGATGTGCATTTTGTTTGGAATTATTTATTAATTGACATTTATATTTTATCAGTTTATATTTATATTGTGTGTATTGTTTATTTATTTATGACTATTTATATATATATATTGTAGGCTTATTTTTGCAGATCTACATTATGTTTCTTTATGAAGTTATAGAGTTCTATGTATGTTTTTTGGTTATTTAAAATAGAATTTAGCTGAGGTTCAACTATATAGTCCCATAACAATTCTCTTCCATTGGAGTATTTTCCACAGCTTAAATAATGTCCGCATCAATTTTTGCATCAGGTGGGCATGGATTCCCATGGTGGGATCAATCGTGATTCCTATACGACCCAGGTAGTGAGGACTGAAGTTATGAAAAGAACCTCAGCCAGCATATTAAGGTATAAAACTTCCTACTTTTGCTAAAGGCATGGAACCATGACTTTGTGGGAATGTGTGGTTGTAAACCGGTATAAAATGTTCTTTTGACATTCCTCAATTTCTCATATTCGACACTCCCCACTCCTTATAATATTGGGCTTTTGCATAATTTTTAACATTAGCTGTTAATAACATTTTATCTGTGGGTAGACCTGAAGACGGTGCACTTCTCGCCCATAGGTCTGCCATTTTGTTACCCAGAGTGTCCGTCCCATAACCCATATTGGACGGACTACCTTCCCTTCCAACTGCAGGTTTTTAAGTAATTTCACTGTTTTCAGCAATTTGAAAGATGGATTTTTACCTGTAGAGAATGCTTTGATTGTCAGAGTGGATAACAATAGTAGAAGAGTGGGTTGCAAAATGGATGGACTTATTTATTGCTACTAATTCTGCGGTAAATATGGAAGCATATTGGTTTAATTTGTATTGCGAAGTAGAGCCGGTTTGTGGGTCAAAGATCGCACATCCCATCCCATTTGAACTCTTAGAGCCGTCTGTGTAGAGATAAGAATGAAATTTCCGTTGGCAAATTGAATTCAAATACTATACATATTTATATATCTCAGAATGTTCAAGGAAGGATAAGCTGTTTAAGACAACACACAATTTTTAATTAAATACCGATTTAATTAGATACCGAATTGATGGTAAAACTTTAGGAATACAGAATATCGCAATTTTCTCCAAAAATCTGGTGTGAAACACTCACACAACTTTCTCTTACTCCTGTTCTGTACCAAATATAACGAAATTCGTCGAAAACTAACAAAACTTTTCAGTATATGCGCACTTCCGGTTTACTAATTTTCTTAAAACTTGGAATTTTGGACATCTATTTATTTCTAATTAATTTTGTTTGGATGATAGAATTATATAATCAACTATGATACCACTTTAGAGGAAGCTGTAACCCCACCCCTTCCCTAAAAATACCCTTAAATGAATTTTCCCAGAGAATTTTTTTTAATAAAAGTGATAGATCTATGCATGTTTAGTTTTTATATCATGATTCAAGAAAATCGTCGAAGACATTTTTGAGAAAATCTCGAAAAAGTGAAAAAATTATTTAGTAAAGTGTTAATAAACAAACACACTTCCGGTTATCCGATTTTTTCAAACTCGGAATTTCAACAACATATTTAATTTTAATTAATATTATTTAGATGACAGAATTGTCTAATAAACTGAAATAGCAGTTAAGATGAAACCCTAACCCCACCCCTACCCAAGAAGTGCCCTTTAAATGAATTTTTCCGGAGAAATGTTTCAAATAAAAGTGTAGCTCTTTGTGTGTACCAAGCTTAAAGAAACCAAGTTTAAAGAAAATCGTCGGAGCTATGTTTGAGAAAATCGCAAAAACGTAAAAAAAAAACACTAGAAAGTGGTACTTCCGGTTGAGGAATTATGACAGATAACGCACCGTCAGATCCCATGGTGATACCTAAACGTAATATCAAGTTTCAAGTTTCTACAGGTTTTCGTTTTTGAGCTATGCTGTTCACATACACACCACACACACACACAGACCATTTGCTAAAAACCACTTTTTTGGACTCAGGGGACCTCAAAACGGATATTTCCGGTGAAAACTCGATATCGAAAATTTGACACGATTACAATACTTCCTTTTATTAGGAGTAAGAGAAAGTAAAAATGAGATAAAACAAAAAAAAATATCCGGGGCGAAACGCACACTTTCTCTCATTGCAACGATTACAATTCTGAACAATTTTCTACAGACTTGTTTTTTTTTGTTTTTGTTTTTTTTTTTGTTTTTTTTTTATATTAAAAGTTTAGTTTTTATAATATTTTTTATTTTTAAACACAAGTTCTACCTGAATATGACTTATATTCCCATGGCACCCTCTGTCAGCTTTCACTAAAACTTTTAATGGCTAAAGTTAAATCTACTTCACACAGATTGTCCACTCAACCAACACAAAAACAATTATCCCAGGAAAATGTAATAAATGAAAATGATTGGTTTATATATAGTCAACATTTCAAGTTTATACAAAATCATTGGAAACCTTTTGCGAGAAAATGCTTTACAACTCAGAAGTCTCATTCTGGAGATTCCATTTACTGTTAACCGATTCTCTTGAAATTTTGGAATTATAGCAATACTTATTATATAAATGTTAGTACGATACAATGTATTGAAAAAGCAAAACAACGCTGCAGTATTAAAGCGCGCGCACAGAAATACGCATCGTTCGATAAAAACATTTTTCTTTCATAATCAGTGCATCCTCTATCTGCTCGGACAGCCAAGCTGTGCTCAAGGCGCTGAGTTCATGTGTCATGTGTTAGAATGTTCTAAAAGACTGGAAGAGCTTTCTTCTCTGAAGGATGTGCTTCTAGGCTGGGTACCGGGTAACATGGGAATTTTTGGGAATAAGCAGGTGGATAGGTTTGCCAAATTAGGAGCGTCTCGCTCTTTCATTGGTCCCGAGCCTGCTGTTGGCATGTCTTCAGGCACATGTCTGTCAGGCTTCCAATCATGGACATTTTCACAGCATTCATCTTTATGGATGAGTTCAATTGGTTTTCGGCAGTCCGAAATGCTCGTGGGGTTCCGGACAAAGCTATTAGTGAGACGTTGCTGTGTTTTTCACGGAGCTCTTCGGGCATCTGGTTGGATCCCTTAATGGGCATTGGGGTTTAAGGAGACAACTCTCTACGTAATGGGGCTCATGCCGGATCCATTTTGTAGAATCTGTGAGACAGAGGAGGAAACACCCATCTATCTTATGGACAGATTATCTGTGTTGTGAGTAGATTAGGTTCAGGACCTTTGGTCGGAGTAGGATGTCTGTGGAAGAGTTTAGACTATTTCCCTTTAAGGTTATTGTCCGATTTGTTCGGACTACGGTGAATCTTAGATGGATTAGACCGGGTCTGGATATTTTTCCTAGCCCCGGTTTATTGTTGTTTTTCTTAGGGTAGCTATATGGGCCCAGTGGGGCTTTGGATAGCGTAGGGTTTGGTCCCTCCCCACAGACAAATAATAATAATAATAAAAACATCCTGAAACAAGTAATTTTAGTGAAGGCATGATATAATATTAAATAAAATGTTGAAATATTCATTTTATAATCAAAAATTATAAAATGCAACATATCTTTTAAATTTTTGTTAACAGAACAACTATTTTTTTTGGGTGTTGAAGAATTATAGGAGAAGAAATATTTTTTTTTTTTTTTGAAAGTTCCAGAGTTCCAAACAACTAGCGGATCTCTGAAATCTCGAGGAATGCGCTACATAATTAAAAACGATTAATAACTTAAAATCAAATACTTGGTAAAATTAAATAATGTTGTTAACAAGAAGGATTGGAGTAATACTATATTAAGGTTTACCCAGCGTTTGGTGCAATTAAGAAATAAATTGCATACCATACCCTTCGTAATTCCTCAAGGATATCATTTCCATCCTGTAGCAACTTAATTATTGCATAAATGATTTGCCTAAGAACACTTTAATGTAATAATCACCAATCTAGCTAATAAATTTCTTAATGATTACATTAAATGAAATTTAATTAACGATTTTATTGCTTTAGATATTTAATTATGTATTTTTAATTTCTCTAACTGCTTTTAGACGATGTAATGCGATCGTGCCAGATTTTCCAAATTGATTTTTCCCTGAGTAAAAAAAAAAAAAAGTGGTTTTTAGAAAATGGTCTGCGTGTGTGAATGATAAGAATATCTCAAAATACTACTTGAAAACTGGCAAGAAGCTCAAAGTTGGTATTCCGTTTAGTTACAACCAACGCACAATGTCGAAGAATCGTAAGTAAAAATTAGGGGATTACTCCCACCAAGATGATGTTTTGGATTTATGGTTATGGTTATTAAACCTAGGTTATTATATGCGGCTGTGGTGTGGTGGCGTCGCATTGAAATAAGATCCGCTAGACTGCTGCTTGAGGATATTCAACGCTTGGTTTATCTGGCGGGGACCGGTGCGTTGCGGACCACGCCAACAGCTGCAATAGAGACTTTATTGGGAATTCCACAGCTCTTCTTAGAGGTGAAAACTGTGGCAATGAAAGCCTGTAATAGAATTAAACCTAGCCCAGGTTTTTGGCAGGGTAAGCGTTATGGTCATTCTACCATTCATCGCGAGATGCTTTTGAAGGTTCCTGTTACAGGTTTTCCTTCTGATAGAATGTTGAAGTCTTTTGTTTTCGAACATTCTTACAGTGCCAGGTTATCTTCTAGGGCCCGTTCTAGGGACCGTTAGAGGAAGTAAATCGTTAAATAATGGTGAAAAATATTTTTTCAACAGAAAATTGCTATTTTTTAGGTCCCTACTATATGAAGAAAAAGATATTATGGTTCTTTTTTTCTGCGGTGTGGTTGTGTGAATGCTTTACTAACTATACAACTCAGCGGAAGTTCTTATACGTTAAAGAAAGAACAAATTTGAAGCAAATCGGTTAACTGGGAGGCAATTGCTTTTTATTTTTCTCTCTTTCTAAAAAAACGGCCTCAAATATTTTCTATTAACTTCGTATCTTTTTTTTTTTTTTTAGTAAGCTGATTAGCCAAAATTGGTGTACTCAACTGCTTACTTATAAATATTTTTCTAATTATTTGTAATATTTTTCTGATAAAAATGTTGTCTCTATTTCTCCACTTCCCCAGTCTAATGCAGTGTCTGCTTCCAGCTTTGAAGTATTTCACATTATCTGCTGCTAAAGGGCAGTTGATTCTCATAGGCCGGTCCACCACTACAGTGGCCACACTATGAATGTAAAATATGGAACGGAGCAGACTTAATAAAACCTACAATACTGCAAAAGGAATCGTAGCCGTTGCATTTAGCCAATCAAGCGTTTGAATGCCCTTTGCTAGCTAAATAGTTAGCCCTAATAAACCATTGCCCCGAGATACAATATTTTTTATTTAACTTTGATTATACAAGTGTAATGGGATCGTTTGATGTGATTCCTGATGTAGTAGATGTCTTGAAGAGGGCGGAAGTTTGTTGAGAGATTTTGGAAATTAGTGCATCGAATTATTAATACGGATTTTATAAAAATAAACAGTATTTTAACAATAATTTTAACGTATAAATGGTAACTAATAACTAGCAAAATACTTAGGAATAAATAGAAGATAAATAAGTAATAAATTAGAATAATAAAATAAACGAACTAAGATGCACTACTAAAAGATAATAAGTTTAAATGAAACTGTGTATAGTCGCGTAAACTGCTGCTCGTGTATATGGACGTGCTCGTATCGTCGTATATTATATAATGATACTCTCGTTGTATATGATAGAGTTTATATATCGGGGTTGGCCACACTCACACCAAGACATCTGTCCTAGTGTGCGACCTTGTGCGACCTTCGTAGTTTGCTGATCTTATTTAGGTCAGTGGCCAACCTTATCGGTGCTTGTTTTGATGTAAAGTATTGAAAAAGGGTTTTTTGTTCTTTGTTTGGCCGTCATTGTCTTGAAGACGGCGGCCTGCTAGGTCGCTGGTTATAAATTGCTCTTTTATTACTGCCATCCTTTGTTAAGACATTGGTATGACTTTCCATGTCATTATACAAGTAAAAAAGTCAGTCATCCTTTAATATAGGTATCATTATTTACCGTGCCATAGATACTGTGACGAAGTCAGAGATAAACAATTTTTTTGTCTGTTTTACTGTATTTATCCCTGGAATGCTTTTTTCGTTTTTCATTACAGCGCAATTCTATGAACCTTATTCATTGTTCATGTATAAATATTCAATATATGTAGTCATCTATAAAATGGAATTGAAAGTAAAAATGAAGAAATGTGAAAATTTTCCTACACTCAAGTAGAAGTACACTTCAACTACCTCTATAACAGACTCTGTGTTCAGTGAGTGCGCTAAGATAATTGATGAATTGGCGGTCCATTTGTACTAAGAGGATCGACAGTAATCCGCTGTAATTCGACTGTAATACGATTAAGTAACTCCGCAACTCTTTTTTTATTTTTTTTCGTCATCAGTTCCCTTAATCTTCCATTTTTTAGCCATCAAAATTGTTATTTTTAAGTTGAATGTGTGAAGCCAAGAACCGTTAAAGAAGCTTTCTTTTCTTTATGATTTTTATCCTATATACTGTGATAGTAATTGTTATCTATGTAAATTAAATAATCTGAAAAATTTTGAATTTATGACTTAAGTTCTTTATTTTGTTATCGCATTAAATTTTTAAAAGGAAATTATATTGAAAAAAAATCTGATACGAAACACTCACACAACTTTCTCTTACTCCAATTTTCAAAATTGTAATTGATAAATTTTATAGTTAGTGTACCAAATTTAATGAAATTCGTTGAAAATTGTAAAAAACTGGTCAGTAACAGCGCACTTCCGGATTTTCTAATTTTCTTGAAATTCAGAATTTTGGCCATCTATTTATTTCTAATTAATTTTATTTTAGATGGTAGAATTGTATAATCAACTACGATAGCAATTTACAGAAAAACATAACCCCACCCTTCCCCTAAAAAGTGCCCTTAAAATTAAATTTCCCAGAGAAATGATTTAAATAAAAATTGTACATCTCTCTATATGTAGTTTATATGGGAAGTTTCATAAAAATCGTCGAAGCTATTCTTGAGAAAATTGCGGAAAAGTGGAAAAAAATCATTTCGGAAAAGTGGTAAAGTAAACACACTTCTGGTCATCCGATTTTTTTCAAATTCGGAACTACAACATTTAATTCTTCCGAACAACATATTTAATTCTTATTAACCTTATTATTTAGATGATAGAATTTTAAAATAAACTGAAATAGCACTAGAGAGAAAACCGTAACCTCACAACTCCCCCCCCCCCTAGAGTACCCTTAAATGAACTTTCCCGGAGAAATATTTCAAATAAAAGTTGTAGCTGTTCAACAACTTGAAGCACACAAAGTTTGAAGAAATTCGTCGAAGTTATTTTTGAGAAAATTGCAAGAAAGTGTAAAAATTATTCAGTAAAATGGTACTTCCGGTTGAGGAATTTTGACAGATGACCTACTGGAATACCTAAGTGGAATATCAAGTTTGAACTTTCTACGATTTTTCGTTTTTGAGCTATGTTGTACAAATTACACACACACACTAAAAACCACTTTTTTTGGACTCAGGGGACCTCAAAACGGATATTTCCGATGAAAACTCGATATCGAAAATTTGGCTCGATTACAATACTTCCTCTTACTAGGAGAATAAATAAATAAAACATTTTAAATTATATGATAGTAAAAAAATCTATTCCACAGAAACTACTAATAAACAAGGAAAATAATGACAATACATGATCTACAGAGAGAAAGGATACATTATTTACACTGTCTCCGGTAAATATTTTAAGCCGGGACTTGCTTATAAATTGGTAAACTTTCCTTTCTATTATTTAAGAGCATTACACCATCACCCTCTTTGACAACAGTTCTTTATTCAAATATTTTAATCTAAAATCACAACAATAGGACCAGCAATGTACAAATAATCTCTGAATAGATAAGGCATCTGAACTTGAGTCCTTTGTCACTTTTAAAACTTAAATGTATGTTACTTTACTTGATTAAAAATGTTAAATTATATGATATGTTTTATAACACCTATTATATGGTATATGTCAAATACTTTTAACATATGAGAAAATAATTATGGGGTTATTTCTTTTAAGGTTAACCATTATTTTAAATTTTCGTTTATCAGAGATGTAAAGGTGAAATTCCCACTACACGCTATACAAAAAATTATATATTATTATAATTAGGTATTATATTACGAACAACAATTTTATATATAATGAAGTAATTTATTTGCGTATTTTTCCGGTGGCTAGAGGGTACAATTGTCGATAAGGTTTCTATGGCAGAATTGGTTAGTAGCTACTTAGGCGTATTAAATTTATTTATACAGTAAAGGCTAATATTTAAGGCGAAGCCTATGCCATTGTACAAACTATAGCATCTTTCAATTCTGATCTTATTTTTGAAAATATTCCGTGAAATGTAAGCGCAGTATTATATATATTGAAAGTTTTACGATTCAGTAACAAAACCGAAGGTAACCCTGTGAGGGGTAACTATGGAGAAACTAATTCCGGTAGAACGTTTTCCTGATTGAAGGAACTACTAGAGGGATGGTACACCCAGCCTTAGTTAATCTTCAAGACAATATTGTCTCCAAGAGGGTATATAATCCGGGCAATTCGCTCAACTATGTGCATGCTCTTTTCCTCTCTCATTAACCGACAAATTTCGTTTCTTACTGAATTCTTTCTGCATCTTAGCAGAAATTTTTATCAGTTATAAATTGTGAGGGATATCCGATGAAAATTTCACTTCATGCGCTCTTGGTAACTGGGGTTTTCTTTTTCTCCTCAATTTTAGGCTAGATGTATTAAACATTTTAACTTTTGCCATTTCTTTTGCATTTATTCCATCAGTGAACGAAATGTCTAAACGGTGTCTGGTACTTCTTTATTAGTGTGTCAAGGGAAGGGAATAGCTAAGTGGTTGGCGTATTGGACTCCCACGCGGAGGACTCGGGTTCAAGTCCAGCTGTGCTACCCTTAGATTTTTTCTTCGTAGGAACCTACAGCTTCTAGGAGCCTCTACAGCTCACTGTCCGGTGATTGACAGTGTTGTCTGTAACGAGAGAACACTATTAGGAGGCCGCAGTGCCCTGATAAGGCTCCGGGTGCCAATGACCATAGATGTTGAGGCGCCTTAAATTAAAAAAATAATAAAATTAGTGCTGATGTGTGTAGAGCTGATGTGAAAGTAAACACCGTGGAACACAATGTGACTAAATGGTCTAAGAGTGTTTTTCCCCCAAACATGAATCCCATCCACTAGATTAGATTAGCCAATTGGAAAAATTGTCTAATGTAAGGTGAGGAGGAAGTGGAGCTGTTATCAGAATCACAGCAGAGCGGTAAGGCAAGAGGTAGGCCTTAAAAAGTAACGTACAAATTTCAATCGAAAATTACTGAGAACGTTTGAAGTCTTTAAGTTATATAATCTTCAAGAAACCTGAAGAATTAAAATGAACACGTATTCTTTAGAAGAGCGCTTTAACCGCATTCAATCCCTTACCAAAGAAGAGCCTGAAATTCTGCTCTTCTGGCAAGTCACAAGGTAAAACTTTAAAGAGCTCATACTAATCTAATTCTGCCTTAATAAAGAGAAGGCTTCCTAACAATTAATAGGGCCGTTTACTGTCTTCTTGAGCAGGTCTCGTATTGGTTTACTAGATAGAAACAACCTTCATATTTCTCTGGCACGCTAAATGATTGCGACTCTATTTTACCAGTAGAGTCATAACTTCATTTAGGAGGCTATCTTTTTTTTAATAAAGGTATCGGCATATTTTTCAGGCGGGTATAACGTACATATACCGAATTAGGTGACATGGACGGCGACTGAAGTTTTATACTTTACTAAACAGAATTATCTGACAAATTTGATCTTGAATTTGATGTTTTAATATAAATTTTGCAGTAATACGCGAGTCTCTAGGGATCCCTCCCTCATAACCACTGTACTAAACTGATCCACAGTGTTAGATAATGTCCGAAATTTTCCATTTTCTATTGGCTAATCAGTGCAAAATAAATTATATACCATTATCTATTACAAAATAACAGTAATAAAATTTCTGCTCTATTGTGACCTATATACATGTCTCTAAAAACAAGTAATTAGGGGGTAAAGCCTACGCAGAAAATCGCTACAAATGAAAAACAGGTAACCAGGAAAACTTATTGTTTAAAAAAAAATGGATTTCAGAGGTTTATATTTATTTCAATTTAACCTTTTTTTTGTATACATGTAAGTAGAGTGAGTTTATACTCACACAAGCACGAAACAAAACAAAAACAAAAAAATCGGGAAAAAGAGAATTATTTATTTGAATAGGTGGGGATTGGGGGAGGACTAGTCTCTATTGAATTTCCGAGAGTTCGACGTGATTGGTTGAATAAATTAAAATATCTTCTTTTTTGTTATATAAAAACGATTGAAATATTTTTTATATTTATCTCTAAAATATATATATATAAAAAAAAAATTGTTTAAAACGATTGAATAAAGAATAGAAATATATATATATATATATTTTTTTTTCAATTATTTTTAATTAATTGCGCGATAGAATTTTAGGAAGAAAAAAACTAGTGATTTGTCAACAAATTCCCTTTTGTACGAAATTTTAATAGAAATAAACAAATAAAATATACATGCCATTGAATATTATAAAAAGAATTTCCTTTCCATACAGAATATAAGCTATTTCCTGTATAATGGCTTTTGTATTTCTTTGGCTGTAAAGTTTTTAAAACTTCCTTTGTATTTCTACCAAAAAAAAGAAAGAAAAAGAAGTTCAATAAAATATCAATTGACCTTTTTAAATGTGATATGAAACCATATTCAAACGACTTCTCTTGTTGCAATTCATATAATTGCTTTCAGCTCTCATATGTGAGAGAACGTACTACCTGTTTATTAGAAAATGGCCATTCTGACGAAAGTATATCTGTCCAGTTTCTCTAAGATCACCTTAAAAATATTTTATTCGAAAATAGTTTCATTTAGAATTATACATGAGTAGTTTGTTTTGTGTAGTTTAATAAAACTCGTTGGGAAAAAAAAACGCAGAAAATGAAAAAAATGCATTCAGTTTAATCTGACTTTTAAGTGTGGGGAGGCCAATGCCGGGGCAGGGGTGGCGAATCTCTTGACTTCCTGCTACTGGCAGGACGTCTTCCAGCATTTCTCGGGAGCCACTGTTTCTAGGACGAGTGGGCCTGTGTCGGGTTTGGCATCCCGGCACGTATGTGAAAGTTTGTGTGAATGTGGATAGGTTTAGAATCTTCATAGAGTGTGAGGAATATAGAGTACTCCACTCTCTTGTAAATAGACGTATGTGAGAAGCGTAATTTTGTTTCAATGGATAAATGTATTTATAAGGATGAATGTATTTATAAGGATGATTGTATTTATAAGGATGAATGTATTTATAAGGATGCATGTTGTTTTTATAAGAATGAATGTATTTGTAAGGATGCATGTTGTTTTTATCAGAATGAATGTATTTATAAGGATGCGTGTTCTTTTTATATATAGGGTGTTTATATAAGGTAAAGTGTCTATTTAATATAG